>CM035158.1:117960556-118097399 GCA_020205615.1 Panax quinquefolius | reverse complement strand
GGATATTCTACTAATTTCATGGAGTATAGAAGTGAGAAGTTTTAACCAATTTGGGTATAATAAAGAATGGAATAACAAAAGAAATCACCGTGCATGCGGTGCGCATGGCGGAGTTATTCAACAGAATAATAATAACGGAACGGTCGGTGAAATTCACCAAGCGAGGATGTTCAACCGAGAATAATAAAGATGGAACCGGTCCGGTGTAAAACTGCAGATAGGATATTCAGCGAAGAATGATAAAAAAGCGGAACCCGGTCGGTGTAAAAAACCAGACGAGGATGTTCAGCGAGAATAATAAAAAGCGGAACCGGTGGGTGTAAAACCTTGAGACGAGGATGTTCAGCGAGAATAATAGAAGAATGTCACCAAGTATAGGGTAATGGCGTATCTGAGTTATTCAGCAGAATAATAAGAATGGAATAACATAAAGATTTCACCAAGTATAGGGTATCTGGCGTATCTGAGGTTATGTATAGGGTATGCCACTTTACTGAGTTATTCAGCGAGAATAATAATGAATGGAATATGAAGTTCTCTTCGAAGAAGAAAGAATAACACCACCACTACTGGTAAAAAGGCTGAATATAGAAGTAGTGAAGTAGCGAGAATACTCTTCTTCTTTCTATAATTTTCTCTCTATAGCTTCTCTCATAATTTCTCTCTCAGAGTTTTGATGAATTAAATAAAGAAAATAATGAAGGAATGAGCTTATTTATAGGAAAATGGAATGCATAGTAACTAATCCATGAGCGGTCCAGATTGATTTACTTTAATCGGCGGTCCATATTTAAAGAAAAATCTTTTAAATAAAATATAATATATTCTATTTATATAAAAACATTTTACTATGCAAACCTTTATGCAAAATCTTATATAAAAAATTTATCTTATATCTTATCTTATCGTAATAAAATATAATATATTACATTTATAGAATAACTTTAATAAAGTATTCTATTTTATATAAAAGATATTTACATTTTATTACGTTAATAATCTGAATAAAACAAAAGCGTCGTTATCATTATAATAATTCATATTATTAATCGTGATAATGGAATCAAAATGGTGACTTCTCACATAAGCATCGATAATCAATCTGGTAATCTTCTTATGACGACCACGTATTCTTTGTACTTTTACTCTAGAGTAGTTCAGCGGTAACCACGGTAAAACTTCATAGTTATTTGATAAAATATTTTTGTCGTTTTCTCGATCAGGCCAATAATTACATTATGGGGTCCACCTGATGATTGGTAGTTATGCGAATATTCCTGCTTTTAAGAATATTCCAGGCCGATCGAATATAATATAACCACTTGCATACTTTGCAAAATTTATAAATACTACCCACAACTATAATATTATCTCAAATTCACACTATAATATTAAAAATTATTTTGACAAAATTTAAATCTTTATTGATAAAATGCGGGGTCTCTGATCTCCCTCTTATGGAATTTCGCCCTCGAAATTAGAATTGCGTACACTGGTATGATAAAGAGATGAGGATACCTTGAATACCTTTATCGTTAAAAATATTAAATTCATCTTTGCAATCAGGCGAAGATATTCATTAACAATTCATCTTTTACCTTTTCTGATTTAAAGATATATAAGCTGTAAAACCAATAATCTTTGAGACTTCGACTTAATAGTATCACGACCACGAATTATCCATACCTTCTTTGGCGAGGATATTCGTGTTTTCAATCTGATCGTGATTATCTTAGAATAATCCTTGAGTCGTAAGTCGTAATCATACGAAATCATCTCGATGCTTACTGACCCGAAGATGACTTTTACCGCATCCATGAATTAATATTTCATTCTTTGAGACTCATTTCGATAATTAATCCATATCATGAATCATCCACACTTTTCTGGCCGAGGATATTCATTACAAATATCCGACCACGAATTATCCATGCACTTCTGACGAAGATAATTGTGTATTCATTAGTATCACGACCACAATTATCCATTATTATGAAATGAAGAAGGCGAATACCTCAATTCATTAGTATCGGTCTTCGAGGTGGTTGAATTATCCGAAGATAATTGTGTATTCATGACCGTAGATATCACGACCATGAATTAAATCATATGAGACTCGAATTCAATTATTAATCCATCGTGAATCAATCAATTGAGGATATTCATAGTATCACGACCACAAATTATTGTACACTTACTTGAAGAGAAGATGTGTATTCATTAGTATCCGACCACAAATTATCCATACTTTCTGACGAAGATAATTGTGTTTTCAATTCTGGTTATGATTATCTTAGAACGATCCACAGTCATAATCATACCAAGTCCATCTATGCATCTTCTGAGGATGAGATGACTTTCAACGTAATATAAGCATGAGGATAATGATATAAAGAATCAATCGAATGAGATAAAGGATAAATATTAAACATTTATAATATAATTTATCCGAGGATTCAAGAATATCCCATGTTATCAATCTTAATAATCTCATAATCTAATATCATTAATATTATAATAATATTTTAATCACTTCTTAAATTTATAAACAATTTATCTTAATTGTTTTACGCTTTTACCATATAATGCATTTAATCATTCAAAAATGCCATACTCATAAGATATCATCACCAATTATCAAATCTCTAAAAAAAAATATGCATATACTACTATATAGGATTCTACAGCCATAAAATCTATTTTCAACTTTGTTACTTCACATAACATATTTAACTCATATGTTAAGTAACTAAACTATTTTCATGAAAATACCAAATCAGTCCCAAAAATATTTCTTTTCTGGGATTTAGCATAATATAGTCCCATAATGAAAATATATTTTTCTAAGAATTTTAAAATTCATTTACTATTTTTCAAAAATCAATTTCTAATTAATTTCCTTAAGAAATTAGCTACCTCAAGTTTAACTCCAAAAATTCCCAAATCTTGGCAGGACCTTACACATGTTAACGTGAGCTTCTAGTTTAAATTTCATGGTCATCGGAGTTATAGAACTCGGTTATAGCATTTTTAAATCGGAAAAACCTAAATATTGAAATAGTCATAACTTGCTCATTTTAAGTCGAGAATGAGCTCATTTTTGGACAGGAGGTACTTTATACCATATACTTTCATGTCCCAAAAGGCCAGAATTTTTCTCATAATTTAAGTGGCCGAAACAGCCTCTCTAAAATCATGGCGGCAGAAGCTTTTTCGGTTTTGCAGCTTTGCACTCCTTTGCTAAAATCAGTCACACAAAAATCTACAACACCTTTTCCAGTAATTCCACTTGGATTAGTTAGGTAACTCATAGATCTAACTCTAGGACTTGACCACATTCAAAATTCAAAATATAATAGGAGATATGGTGATTGAATTTCATATTACGTTTTTCACTAAAATCGATTTTCAACTCTTTGTGATTTCTAAGAAACTTTCATGTTTTCACATAATAACCAACATAACTCATCATAAAACTTACTAATACTTCATATACCCATGATTTTTTAGTCAATGCTTTTATTATGACTTTCATCATAAACCACGTAAAGCTGATCCTTTTAGTTGAAGAAATATTTTTGGGTTTAAGAAATGGTTTTTTGTCTTTGGGGTCGATACAAAATTGATTTCACGCTCTAGGGTAGGCTAGAAAGTCTTCAAGAATCGTCAAGAAATTTATTAATAATAGAAATATCATTCAAAGCTATTACTCTCGTCCAAGACTTGGATAGTCGTCACATTGATACCAATTGTGACTTTATCCCTTAACACAGATAGCACCTCACAATGATACCTATAAACTTGCCATCTTCATTCACGGCGTCTTCTCTGAGAAATGCGGCGGTGCATTCCACACAAGGAAGTCAACAACGAAAGGATCGGGGCTCTTTACTTATGACGATATAACGATGATTAACTTTAGGGTTTGGTTACTTTGAATTAAGTATAACGAGGTTGGTTAGGAATATGAAAGCTAACAACCTTACAAAAAAGAATAATGAGTAGTTAATCAATCGTTTTCAAAAATTACCTCAAAAGGCAAGTATTTTCAAAGAGATAAGATCGACGAGTAGCGTGAAAGTGTTTATTTGAAACAACAAGATTAATAAGCGAGTGGAGGTAGTGAAGGTTTCTCCCAACGAAGTTTCGATAGATAAATCAAAGTCTAATTTCTAGGAGTCAAATTTAAGCGTTGAGCATAAGCAAGAGAGATAAAAGAATGGGTAGGCATGGGTATCTAATAAGGTATAGACTTGTGAGAATTTATAATTAACTAACCGTGCTAACCGTTCGGGTTACCCACTTTGAAGAAGTCAAAAAACGCTCTTCACTGAAACCACCGATTTTGTTTTGTCGTATCGCCTTTGGTGCCACTATCCCGGTGGACTTGACTTCACTATCACGACAAAATCGAGCTAAATGACCTTCTCTTCTTGAAATTTCCCTTCTATTATCTTTGCCATGATTACCATAAAGTGGTTACCATTCTTAGCATGATAATTTCCCCACGATGGTTATCATTGTTACGATGGCAGTTGCCACCGATATGATTATTATCGTGTTGTTGGTCGTTACCTTTTGTTTGAAATTTGAATCAACACTCTCATGTGCTTCATTGCTTATCTCGGCATTTTCGGATGCCATTCTCAAACTCTTTGTCACAAAACAAGGGTTAATTGACATATAACAAATTATCCTATATTACGTGCCAAAGCCAATTAAATACCAAATAAACTTAGGTAGGTCATACTAGCGAAGGAATTCCCGTCTCTCCCCTCTAGTTCTTATCTCACATCTTGGCGGGATCGTATCCTAAGCTACGATACCTGTTGTGGCGCCCCCAAAAATTAGGTATCGTCACCCATCTTGGGTCGCCACTTACATGGTACATAAATTCAAATACAACTTACTAACTAATATAAGCGTAGGTAGTGCAATCGACATAAAGCGTGAGTTTGAATACAAATATTGTCTACTAGATATTATACAAACTCAAAAGAGTCCTCATTACAACTATTATCACCTATATTTCACGAGAATAGTGAGGACTACTAATCTTATCCTACGGACCATTACTTACGTTCCAGGCTTCGTCCCGACTATGTTCTCATTTCACGAAGAAAACGGTGAAAAAAAAGGGTGAGCTCAACTAGCCCGATGAAATATTATGACTAAGATAATGCGAGAATAAATTATCATTAGCCTTCCAATGATGTTAAGCGATAAAATACTGATAGACAACCGGTTTAAGCTGCTGCGGAATAAGCGATCCATTAAAAAAAGTGAGTAGAGAATAAAATCTACTATCTTTTAGGTTTTAAAAGGTTTTCATCAATTTTTATCATTTGAGACTCGACAATAAATAAACCACCACATCTAATCATCCACATGTACCACGGTCGAGGATTTTCATCAAATTATCGATGGTCGTGACTATCTTAGAATCACCCTGGTCATAATCATACCAAAAACTATCCATCATTTGCATTCAGACCCTTTGAGGACTTTTGTCACATCATTTATATCAAGTCGTGATTATCTTAGAATGATCACTGTGTCATAATCATACTAAGTTCATCTATCTGCGTAAGCGAAGATAACATAATATAACATGAGGGATGATGATGATGACATAATAATTCAATAAAACAAGTTCAAGAATTATTTAATCCATGAATTATTAACGTCAAATTATCGACATAATCTTTGTTTACGTAGAGTAAAATTCAAGAATGATCGGAAGAATATTTCCATGAAAAGATCTTTGGATGAAAGCTTGAAATATCGAGGATATTCTACTAATTTCATGGAGTATAGAAGTCAAAGTTTTAACCAATTTGGGTATAATAAAGAATGGAATAACAAAAGAAATCACCGTGCATGCGGTACCCGCATAGGCGAGTTATTCAAGCGAGAATAATAATAACGGAACGGTCGGTGAAATTCTGCCAAGCGGGATGTTCAACGAGAATAATAAAGATGGAACGGATCCGGTGTAAAACACGCGAGATAGGATATTCAGCGAGAATGATAAAAAGGCGGAACCGGTCGGTGTAAAACCTGTGACGAGGATGTTCAGCGAGAATAATAAAAAGCGGAACCGGTTAGGGTGTAAAACTTGACGAGGATGTTCAAAGCAGAATAATAGAAGAATGTCACCAAGTATAGAAAGTAAATGGCGTATCTGAGTTATTCAGCGAGAATAATAAGCAATGGAATAACATAAAGATTTCACCAAGTATAGGGTATGTCTGGCGTATCGAGGTTATGTATAGGGTATGCCACTTTTACGGAGTTATTCAGCAACAGAATAATAATGAATGGAATAATGAAGTTCTCTTGAAGAAGAATAACACCCTACTAGTAAAAAATAATGAATATAGAAGTAGTGAAGTGAAGAGAATACTCTTCTTCTTACTCTATAATTTTCTCTCTATAGCTTCTCTCTATAATTTCTCTCTCAGAGTTTGATGAATTAAGTAAGAAAATAATGAAGGAATGAGCTTATTTATAGGAAAATGGAATGCGTAGTAACTAATCCATGAGCGGTCAGATTGATTTACTTTAATCGGCGGTCCATATTTAAAGAAAAATCTTTTAAATAAAATATAATATATTCTATTTATATAAAAACATTTTACTATGCAAACACTTTATCTTATCTAACTACTGCAAAAAAACTTATCTGACTATTTATCGTAATAAAATATAATATATACTATTTATAGAATAACTTTAATAAAGTATTACATTTTATATAAAAAGATGTTTACATTTTATTACGTTAATAATACGAATAAAACAAAAGCGTCATTATCATTATAATAATTCGTATTATTAATCGTGATAATGGAATCAAGTTGGTGACTTCTCACATAAGCATCGATAATCAATACAGGTGTCTTCTTATGCGACCACACGTATTATTCTGTACTTTTACTACAAGAGTAGTTCAGCGATAACCGCGGTAAAACTTAGCCGTAGTTATTTGATAAAAATATTTTGTCGTTTTCTCGATCAAGCAATGAATTACATTATGGGGTCCACTGATGATTGGTAGTTATGCGAATATTCCTGCTAAATAAGAATATTCCCAGAGCCAATCGAATATAATATAACCACTTGCATACTTTGCAAAATTTATAAATACTACCCACCTGACTATAATATTATCTCAAATTCACACTATAATATTAAAAATTATTTTGACAAAATTTAAATCTTTATTGATAAAATCTGGGGTCTCACTGATCTCCCTCCTTATGGAATTTAAGCCCTCGAAATTAGAAGTGCGATACTGGTATGATAAAGAGATGAGGATACCTTGAATACCTTTATCGTTTAAAATATTAAATTCATCTTTGAAATCGGGTAAAGATATTCATTAACAATTCATCTTTTTGCTACTTTTCTGAAATCTTAAAAGATATGAAGATATATTTATAAAACCAATAATCTTTGAGACTCGACTTAATAGTATCACGACCACGAATTATCCATTACCTTCTTGGTAAGGATATTACGTGTGTTTTCAATTCTGATCGTGATTATGCGAATAATCGTGGTCGTAATCATACCAAGTCCATCAATGCCGCGTAACGCCCGAAGATGACTTTGACCACATCCATGAATTAATATTTCATTCTTTGAGACTCATTTCGATAATTAATCCACATCATCGAATCATCCACTGCTTCTTCTGGAGGCCGAGGATATTCATTAGTATCACGACCACAAATTATCCATACTTCTGACGAAGATAATTGTGTATTCATTTTCGACCACTGATTATGATATCTGCGACAATAATCACAGTCATAATCATACCAAGTCCATCTATGCGTAAGATAACGAGATGACTTTGAACGCATCCATGAATTAATATTTCATTCTTTGAGACTAATTCAATAATTAATCCACATCATCGAATCATCCGACCACAAATTATCCGGTGCCCGAAGATAATGTGTATTCATTAGTATCACGACCACAAATTATCCATACCTTTCTGACGAAGATAATTGTGTGTTTTCAATTCTGGTTATGATTATAAGAACAATCCACAGTCATAATCATACCAAGTCCATCTATCTTACTCTGAGCCACGAGATGACTTTCAACATAATATAAGCGTATGGATAATGATATAAAGAATCGATCGAATGAGATAAAGGATAAATATTAAACATTTATAATATAATTTATCCGAGATTCAAGAATATCCCCATGTTATCAATCACTTAATAATCTCATAATCTAATATCATTAATATTATAACAATATTTTAATCACTTCTTAAATTTATAAACAATTTATCTTAATTGTTTACGCTTTTACCATATAATGCATTTAATCATTCAAAAAATGCCATACTCATAAGATATCATCACCAATTATCAAATCTCAAAAAAAATATGCATATACTACTATATAGGATTCTTTAGCCATAAAATCCTATTTTCAACTTTGTTACTTCACATAACATATTTAACTCATATGTTAAGTAACTAAACTATTTTCATGAAAATACCAAATCAGTCCCAAAAATATTTCTTTTCTGGGATTTAGCATAATATAGTCCCATAATGAAAATATATTTTTCTCGAAATTTTAAAATTCATTTACTATTTTTAAAAATCAATTTCTAATTAATTCCTTAAGAAATTAGCTACCTCAAGTTTAACTCCAAAAATTCCCAAATCTTGGCAGGACCTTACACATGTTAACGTGAGCTTCCAGTTTAAATTTCATGGTCATCGGAGTTATAGAACTCGGTTATAGCGTTTTAAATCGGAAAAACCTAAATATTGAAATAGTCATAACTTGCTCATTTTAAGTCAGAATGAGCTCATTTTTGGACAGGAGGTACTTTATACCATATACTTTCATGTCCCAAAAGGCCAGAATTTTTCTCATAATTTAAGTGGCCGAAACAGCCTCTCTAAAATCATGGCAGTAGCTTTTTTCGGTTTTTGCAGCTTTGCACTCCTTTGCTAAAATCAGTCCACACAAAATCTACAACACCTTTTCCAGTAATTCCACTTGGATTAGTTAGGTAACTCATAGATCTAACTCTAGGACTTGACCACATTCAAAATTCAAAATATAATAGGAGATATGGTCAATTGAATTTCATATTACGTTTTCACTAAAATCGATTTTCAACTCTTTGTGATTTCTAAGAAACTTTCATGTTTTCACATAATAACCAACATAACTCATCATAAAACTTACTAATACTTCATATACCCATGATTTTCATTAGTCCAATGCTTTTATTATGACTTTCATCATAAACCACGTAAGCATTCCTTTTAGTTGAAGAAATATTTGAGGGTTTAAGAAATGGGTTTTATCTTTGGGGTCGATACAAAATTCGATTTCACGCTCTAAGTAGGCTAGAAGTCTTCAAGAATCGCTAGAAATTTATTAATAATAGAAATATCATTCAAAAGCTATTACTCTCTTATCCAAGACTTGGATAATCGTCACATTAATACCAGCTGTGACTTACATCCCTTAACACAGATAGCACCTCACAATGATACCTATAAACTTGCCATCTTGATTCACGGCGTCGCCTCTGAAGAAAGTGCGGCCGGTGCATTCCACACAAGGAAGTCAACAACGAAAGGATCGGGGGCTCTTTACTTATGGCGATATAATGATGATTAACTTTAGGGTTTGGTTACTTTGAATTAGTATAACAGGTTGGTTAGGAATATGAAAGCTAACAACCTTACGAAAAAGAATAATGAGTAGTTAATCAATTATTTTCAAAAATTACCTCAAAGGCAAGTATTTTCAAAGAGATAAGATCGGCGAAGTAGCGTGAAAGTGTTTATTTGAAACAACAAGATTAATAAGCGGTGGAGGTAATGAAGGTTTCTCCAGCGAAGTTTTGATAGATAAATCAAAGTCTAATTTCTCTAGGAGTCAAATTTAAGCGTTGAGCATGAGCAAGAGATAAAAGAATGGGTAGAAGCCGGTATCTAATAAGGTATAGACTTAGCAAGAATTTATAATTAACTAACCGTGCTAACCGTTTGGGTTACCCACTTTTGAGAAGTCTGAAAAGCGCTCTTCACTGAAACCAACGACTTTTGTTTTGTCGTATCCGCCTTTGGTGCCACTATCCGATGGACTTGACTTCCTTTATCTGACAAAAAATCGAGCTAAATGACCTTCTCTTCTTGAAATTTCCACTTCTATTATCTTTGCATGATTACCACGAAGTGGTTACCATTCTTAGCATGATAATTTCCCCATGATGGTTATCATTGTTACGATGGCCGTTGCCACCGATATGATTATTATCGTGTTGTTGGTCGTTACCTTTTTGTTTGAAATTTGAATCAACACTCTCATGTGCTTCATTGCTTATCTCGGCATTTTAGGATGCCATTCTCAAACAACTTTGTCACAAAACAAGGGTTAATTGACATTTAACAAATTATCCTATATTACGTGAGACCAATCAAATACCAAATAAACTTAGGTAGGTCATACTAGCGAAGAATTCCCGTCTCTCCCCTCTAGTTCTTATCTCGCATCTTAGCGGGGATCGTATCCTAAGCTACGATACCATGCTGTGGCGCCCCAAAATTAGGTATCGTCACCCATCTTGGGTCGCCACTTACATGGTACATAAATTCAAATCAACTTACTAATACTAAGCGTAGTGTATGCAATCTGACATAAGCTATGAGTTTGAATACAAATATTGTCTACTAGATATTATACAAACTCAAAAAGAGTCCTCATTACAACTATTATCACCTTTATTTCACGAGAATAGTGAGGGACTACTAATCTTATCCTACGGACCATTACTTACGTTCCCAGGCTCGTCCCGGCTATGTTCTCATTTCACGAAGAGAAAACGGTGAAAGAAAAAGGTGAGCTCAACTAGCCCGATGAAATATTATGACTAAGATAATGCGAGAATAAATTATCATTAGCCTTCAATGGTGTTAAAGCGATAAAATACAATGAACAACCGGTTTAAGCTGCGGCGGAATAAGCGATCCATTAAAAAAAGTGAGTAGAGAATAAATCTCTACTATCTTTTAGGTTTTAAAGGTTTTCATCAATTTTTATCATTTGAGACTCGACAATAAATAAACCACCACATCTAATCATCCACTGTACCGCAGTCGAGGATTTTCATCAAATTATCGATGGTTAAATGACTATCTACCAAGAATCACCCCTGGTCATAATCATACCAAAACTATCCATCACTTGCATTCTGACCCTTTGAGGACTTTTGTCACATCATTTATATCAAGTCGTGATTATCTGAATGATCACTGGTCATAATCATACTAAGTTCATCTATATGCGTAAGCGAAGATAACATAATATAACATGAGGATGATGATGATGACATAATAATTCAATAAAACAAGTTCAAAATTATTTAATCCATGAATTATTAACGTCAAATTGTCGACATAATCTTTGTTTACGTAGAGTAAAATTCAAGAATGATCGGGAAGAATATTTCCATGAAAAGATCTTTGGATGAAAGCATGAAATATCGAGGATATTCTACTAATTTCATGGAGTATAGAAGTCAAAGTTTTAACCAATTTGGGTATAATAAAGAATGGAATAACAAAAGAAATCACCGTGCATGCGGTACTTAGCATGCATAGGCAGTTATTCAACGAGAATAATAATAACGGAACGAAGGTAGGGTGAAATTCACCAAGCGGGATGTTCATGAGAATAATAAAGATGGAACCCGGATCCGGTGTAAAAACTGCGAGATAGGATATTCAGCGAGAATGATAAAAAGCGGAACCGGTCGGTGTAAAAACCACATGACAGGATGTTCAACGAGAATAATAAAAAGCGGAACCGGTCAGGTGTAAAACACGAGACGAGGATGTTTCAGCAGAATAATAGAAGAATGTCACCAAGTATAGGGTAAAGCCAGCGTATCTGAGTTATTCAGCAGAATAATAAGCAATGGAATAACATAAGGATTTCACCAAGTATAGGGTATCTGGCGTATCGAGTTATGTATAGGGTATACCACTTTTACGAGTTATTCCAGAGAATAATAATGAATGGAATAATGAAGTTCTCTTGAAGAAAGAATAACACCCCTACAAGTAAAAAAAGCTGAATATAGAAGTAGTGAAGTAGCGAGAATACTCTTCTTCTTTCTATAATTTTCTCTCTATAAACTTCTCTCTATAATTTCTCTCTACAGAGTTTCAATGAATTAAAAGAAAATAATGAAGGAATGAGCTTTATTTATAGGAAAATGGAATGCATAGTAACTAATCCATGAGCGGTCAGTTGATTTACTTTAATCGGCGGTCCATATTTAAAGAAAAATCTTTTAAATAAAATATAATATATTCTATTTATATAAAAACATTTCTTAAAACAAATCTTATGCAATCTTATGCAAAACCTTTATGCAAAACCTTATGACACTTATCATAATAAAATATAATATATTACATTTATAGAATAACTTTAATAAAAAGTATTCTATTTTATATAAAAAGATGTTTACATTTTATTACGTTAATAATCTGAATAAAACAAAAGCGTCATTATCATTATAATAATTCATATTATTAATAAATGATAATGGAATCAAAGTTGAGTGACTTCTCACATAAGCATCGATAATCAATCTGGTGTCTTCTTATGCGACCACCGTATTCTTTGTACTTTTACTACTGCAAAAAGTAGTTCAGCGGTAACCACGGTAAAACTTATATTAGTTATTTGATAAAAAATATTTTTGTCGTTTTCTCGATAAGCCAATAATTACATTATGGGGTCCACCAATGATGATTGGTAGTTATGCGAATATTCCTGCTTAATAAGAATATTCTGAGGTCCCGATCGAATATAATATAACCACTTGCATACTTTTGCAAAATTTATAAATACTACCTATTTATAATATTATCTCAAATTCACCTTTATAATATTAAAAATTATTTTGACAAAATTTAAATCTTTATTGATAAAACTCGCCTAAATAAAGAAAAATGGAACAACAAGGAAAATGGTGAGACTCAACTAGCCCAAGAAAGAACATTATGACTAAGATAACATAGAGCAAATTATCGTTAGTCTTCAACAGAAAAATCTAATAGAATACAATATACAACTAGTTTTAAATCAACATCTCGCAATGGATACAACAATTCATTATTTTAGAAGAGTTAAGTAGAGAATGCAAACTAATTATCTTCTATATATGAATTTAAAAGTTCATCATCGATATTTTATCCAGAAAAACATCAATCAATATATATCCGAATCAAATATTCATTCTTTGCACTAAAGCCAAAGATATCATCATCATATGATCATGTTCATCTAAACACTGCTCATCGATTTGCAAATATTCACGCGCCAAAGATATTCATCAAGAAATCATTCATCTTTGCACTACGGGCCAAAGATATTAATATCATCATTTAGACATCGAGGATGAGGATGATGAAAAATATTTTAGGAAACAAATCCGGTGAAACAAAAGAACAATTATTAAGGATTCATATTTTAAACAATCCAAGTTCAAAAATACTTCATAAGTAATCGTAGTGGAGTAAAATTCAAGAATGATCAAAACATGGATACAATCAAAGCTAGTATCCATAAGTAGATATTTTGGACAAAAGAAGAAATTTCATTTTTAATTGAATAGTGTCGTATTCGTGAATAGTCAGATATGCGTGAATAGAGTCAGTACACGTGAATAAGAATCTCAGACACCAAAAGATAGAAATTTCACAAAAAATATCTTCACGCCGTGGATAGTACTAAATGAATAATAACTTATGAATAGTAACTCGTGAATAAGTAACCCGACATGAAAAATTTCAAATTTGATAAAAAATTTCAACCAATATTTTGGCATAATGATATTGAAGAAATAATATCATTTTCGAATAAAATAACATCCTTACCTCGAAAGACAAGAGATTTAGTAAAACAGGATATAGGCTATGACTTGAACTTGCACCAGTATAGCAATACTCAAAGTATACTCAAAATACTCACAAGAATACGCTCGATAATAGAGAGAGAAAACTTGGGCTTTACAGTGTGATTTTCAATTCTAACCTAAGACCTATTTATAGGAAAACGCTTTAGAACACCAAAGTAGAAAATTTAATAAATTAATATTATTTATTTTTTCTACATCTTCCTACGCATCAAGCATCTGAATTCAGCAACTTGACATGTGTTAAAGATGCCCCCAAACACAAAAAAACGTTTTTCCTATTTTAAATATTTTAAACTTCCAAAAATCAATTATTTCGGAGCTTCGGAACTTCAATAATTAATAATAATTAACTCTTATATCAGAAAAATTCGAAATCCACGACTTTCCATAGGAAATTTCATTATCTACAACTTTGCAGAAGGAAGTTTTTTCAAATTCCAAACAAAAATTGACCGAAATCCACAAACGGGCGATTTTACAAGTTATAATCAAATTTCGATCAAGAAATGGGTCTCACCACACACAAATCTGCTTTTTAATATTTATTGCAACAAAAATACTATTTTTCCTCGTATACTCATATATCCCACATTCATTGTAAAAATATCACCATTATTATATTATTAAAATATAATAATATATTTAAATGAATTATTTTATCGAGAAAAAAGATAAAATTTTAATTTTCAACAATTGTCACTATAAAATTTTCTCCATCTATATCCACATAAAATCAATATTTTCTCATCATATAAATTAATAATTAATTATTCACAAATAATATTACAGAATCACAAGATCGCAAACGTGTGCTGGTAGTTCAGGAAAGAGGGCTTTCCAATAAGGATCTCTCTCTCAAAGTGTGCATGATTAGGTGACCAAACCTCTCCTTAGATGTAACTTTCTAGACATTGCCAATAATGTTATCCAATAATATTATTCAGATAATATGAATTATTGCTCGATAATGGAAAATCTGTTTAATGACAATTTATCAAACAACAAGTAATATAAAATATCAATACGCAAAGAATTATTGAATCAATAAAATAAAATCTTTGAACATGAATTATCGTAACAATTATTATTGAGTAGTGCCTTCTTACGTAAGAATCAATAATTGGTGTAATATCGTGTCTTCTTGTTCAACAACACGTATTAGTGTGTTTTAACCACCACGGGTATTCCAAAGATAATCAGAATAACTACGCCGTTATTTATAAACAACTTATATTTGTCATTTTCTTCATCCAATCGCTTTTAGTTATGGGGCCCACAAAAGATCGCTACTGGCCATCGTATGAATATTCCCAAACAATCACGAATATTCCACGACCAAACGAATATTCCCAAACAATAATGAATATTTTATAACCACTTGCTTATTCAAATATTTGCATATTTTACCCATAACTATCCACATTAATCAAATCAACCCTAACTATTTCAAAATAATAAATAGAGAAAAATAAATTTTATTTATTAATAATTTGGGGTCTTACATTAGTGATTTTTAACTTAATTATCCATAGTCCAAATTGTCAACATGATATCCATAAAATCTTGAAAGAATATAAAGTTCAAATAAATGTAAAGTTCCCGGCTCAAATATAATAACTTAAAACTGAATAGAAAGATTCAGGTCAAGATATTAGATGAAACACAAATTATTAAGGACATTCTAATCATTTAAGTATTTTTCACCATTTAATGATAAACTGAAAAAATGAATAATAATATCTTACCATAATATGGAGTATGAAAGAAAATGATATCAATTTACCATAAAAATGATATCCCTTACCTTATTAGCACGTGACTAGATTATATTTTTTATGAAATTGATAAACCCTGAACAATGCTTGAACTCTTTATCAACACTTGGAGTAACTTTACACTCAAAAGAAATACTTACAATATTATTCTCACAATATTGTAGTAAAATAATTTTATATTTTTAGTGTAGTGATGATGTGTTTTGTTTCTCATATAAGCAATCTATTTATACTAAAAATTGAGGAGACAACTATCACACCCTTTTTGACAAAGTAACCAAATGAGATATATAAAAATGTTGATAATGGAATTTGTGGTCCCGTAGATAAAATTAAACCAACTTGTACACTTTTTAACAATAATTGATTTGTGGTTCAGACATTTTAGAAAAAGTAGAGTGTCAGCAAGTCCTGCCAGACTTACTTTTGTAAAAAAGAAAATAATTGAACAAACATATGCATATTATAGTTATCTTTAATCAACATCTTTTTCAACCTTTAAACCATTATTCACAATTATTAACATAGACTCACAATACTGCCAACTAGTCTAATTATATCATATCAAATAATATGAGTTACTGTTCAATAACTACTGTGACAATTATTGAATGAAATACTGAGTGACTTCTTATGTAAGAATCAATAATATAAATTATTGTGCAATACCGTGTGCTACTGTGGAATACCGTGTACTACTGTGGCATAACGAATATTACTATACTTTTATCACCGGTATTTCAACAGTTAACAATAAAAGTTTTGCCGTCAATTTTTAAAGAGGCTATTTCTGTCGCTTTCCCTATCCGACAGTTATTCTGTTATAGGGTCCACCAATGATTGGTTATTTTAGCGTTGTCGTACGAATATTTCTTGACAAAACGAATATTTCTTGACAGATTGTTCACTTCATATATTTTTCGAATTATCCGACAATTTTCTATAATTATTTATATTTATAAAAACTATCATTTAATAGCTTCAAAATAGAAATAATAACTCCACATACTCTTATATCTTTAAAACATCATCAATATTAATCTTATATTATTATAATATTTTTCAACAAATTTCATAATTTTCCACCATTCATTGAATTTTCTATTTTTAAAGTAACAACAAATAGCTTAAAAATACAATAAATATTTCCGCTTTTTAATATTTTTCAAAACTATCAAGAAATTATAAAATAGTATTATAGGATTTTTCACCAAGTTTCATAATTTTTCATCATTCATAGAATTTTTTATGATTTTCTTATATTTTTAAACTAACTACAAATAGTTTAAAATACAATAATTACTTCTACTTTTCAATAATTTATCAAAAATTTATGTAAATTCTAAACTGATATTATAAGATTTCTGTAAAAATATTTTAGCCCAAATAATTTTTTTGATAATTTAATTATAAATTCTAATATTCATAAACTTCAATAATTCATAACAATTAGCCCTTTTATAAGAAAAATACGGATCTTATGTCGTTTCCATGTGAAATTTAATTATCTACAACTTTGTAGAATAAAGTATTTCCAAATTCCGCTCTAACATAGAGAAACAGGCTTATCGAAAAAGTTCATTGGAAAATATTTTCCGAGCATCTTTTTTGGCGGACTGCACAGTTTTCAGCGAGTTTTTTCAGTGTTTTTCTGCCCAAATCAAATCTACTATATTTTAGGAGTCCAACCATGGTCTTAGATTTGAAAACAAACCACCAATCACCGTTAGATCTAAGTTTTTCGACGAAATTCCGGCAAAACTTAATCTCTTTAATTTCTTTTTTTATCTTGTTTAATATTTGTTCAAATCATCTAAAACAAATATAAACAAAACATTTATATATCAGATCCATGAAATTAACATCTATAATTGAAAATCAAATGATTATCTTTCTTGGTTTCATTTTCTTCCTCTTTTTATCTATCTTTTCTTTTGCTCAAAATTGGGCTACGGGAGGGAATATGGGAATGGAGGTTGTTGGGTCATGATATTTTATGTACATTAGGCCGGATCATTGGGCCGAACTCCTTGGTGGATTCATTGGGTTATCACAGTTGGATCCTGGTGTTATTGGACCTAGTCATTAGGCCAAATCATTTGGTTTATATCTGTTGGGTCTTAAAAGTCTCGGGCCGGATCGTTGGGCCAACCCACTTGATGATAAATATCTTCACTTGGGTTTTGACTGATGATGATGACAAAGATAATGTCTGATTGATATCTTACATCGCATTAATGAGGATTGGGCAGTCGGCCAGCGGTGGACAAAGGGGATGGGATCAGCAGGTAAGCTACCTACAGTGGGTGGTGTCAGGGGGGTCGGTGGCACACAAAACCAGATCTTGGAGTATATGATAGGAAGGAGGTCACACAAGCAAAGGTAACTGATAATTTTATCTCTCTCAATACACTAGATATTTTATCCTCCATTGTTAACCCTTGTGACGTCAGATCGACTCTCACACTGAAGCTATCCAAAGCGATTGAAGCAAACCGAGCTTTTGGTGTCGATTTGTGTTTATTGTGCAGGATCAGAACGTCTTACGTGATTGGAACGTGGCAGAAGATCTTGGCGTTAACAGAGATGAAGTGCTGAAAATTAGCTTGATAAGACTAAATCAAATGCCAACATCAAGGCCTCCCATTAGTAAATCAAACAATCACAAACAAGTTTGGTGAGACAATTGTGGAATGGCTTAGAAATATATGAAAAATAATTTTAGCATCCTTCAGCTCTTAGCCACCTCCCCCCTTTAAAAGTTTTAATCCTCCTCTTTCATGTGCACTTATCCGATTAATTGTTTCATTCATCAAATTAATATTTTACAGTTTTAGAATAATAATCATAAATTAAATTAGACTTTTATTTCATAAAAGTCAGGGTCTTACAGTGTCAAACACTACAAATCACCACTTCAAATTTAAGTTTTTAACTTATAAAAGTCAATTTGAAATAAGTAATTTCTGAACAAGTTAAATTGGGTTTTAAATTTATTGAAAAATACAGGTAGAAAAAAATAAGACTTGAGAAATAAATAGAGAGAGACAATTAAAGATGATAAATATTATGAATTTTGTACTAATTTGTAACCTTTCTAGTTCCACTTGAGCTCAAATTGTCAAAAAATGGATTTAAATGGGTAAATTCATAAGATTCAAATAATTTTAATTAACATTCTTTAAATCAAAGATGATGATAATCTATTAATCTTTTTCACAAAATTATATATATATATATATATATATATTTAGTTGAGTTAATGATGATTATATAAAATATTTATATAAACAAAACATTTCTTTATCCTTTAAATTTTAAAAGTCAAATAGATTCGTATCTCCATTCAGTCTGCTAAATTAGTAAAAGAATCTAACAAATGAAAAACACTCGTTTTATCCGTTTGGATTCCGCTCAATTACTCCAATACCCCTAGTTTAGTCCCCTTTGTCAACCTGAAGACAACTAACAAATCTCGCCTTTTCCACAAAGAACCTGTCCTTTTTCGTCCACAACGCTCGCACATTTTTCTCATTACCCCTCGTGTGACCCATCAATAAAACAGAAAGCACGAGAAACAAAAGGTGAGAGTTTTCTCATCCATTTTAGAGAGAAAAAATGGAACCTTTTAATCTCAACCCTAGAGCGGAGGCCCTGCGGTGGCTCGATATAGCCGAGAAGCTCCTATCAACCAGAGATCTCGTCGGCAGCAAGACATTCGCGTCCCGTGCCCGAGAATCCGACCCCAGACTGGAGCACGCCGATCAGATCCTCGCCATCGCAGACACACTCCTCGCCGGAGAGAATCAGATCAGCAATCATCACCTGGACTGGTACGCGATTCTCCAGCTTGCCCGCCGGACTCACGATTCTGAGCTCATTGCGGCTCAGTACCGGCGACTCGCCCTCTTGTTAAATCCTAATAGGAACAAATTCCCTTTTGCGGAGCATGCTTTTAAGCTCGTTTCTGAAGCTTGGTTAGTCCTCTCAAATCCTTCTAGGAAATTTCAGTTTGATAATGAGATTGGTATTGGTAATACGCATTTCAATTTTATCCAACAACATCACGAACCACAACAAGTTGGTAATGGCACCCATTTCAATTTCATTCAAGAGCATCATGAACCACAACAACTTAATAATAGTACCCATTTTAATTTCATTCAAGAGCATCGTGAACAACATCGTCAATCTTTGCCCCTGCAACAACAGCAACAATTCCTACCACCATTCCCTCAGCAACAAACATTGCCTCAACAACAATCACAAACTCTGAATCTACAACAACTACATGAGACTACCATTGCCTCACCAACATCGACCCTCTCAGCCCAACAACCTTTGCCTCGACCTCATCCCCAACAACCTTTACCTTGGCCTCAGCCACAACAACCTTTGACTTGGCCACAGCCACAACAACCTTTGCTTCAACCTCATCTACAGCCACAACAATTTTTGCCCCAGCATCAACCACAACAACCTTCACCCCAGCCTCAGCCAGGACAACCTTCACCCCAGCCTCAGCCTCAGCCTCAGCCTCAGCCTCAGCCACAGCCACGACAACCTTCACCTCAGCCTCAGCCTCAGCCTCAGCCACAGCCACAACAACATTCAGTGCAGCCTCAGCCACAACAACCTTCACCTCAGCCTCAGTCACAGATAGAACCACCCTGGTCCCAGCCTCAGGAGCACGGCAAGAGTGGAAACCTTAGGAAGGATAATAGTAACTTAACTGAAGAAGAAGGTGGAGATAATGATGATTATGCTAAAAATGATCTACATGGCAAGGAATCTTCCAGTTTTTGGACTGCATGTCCATATTGTTATAATCTGTACGAGTATCACAGGATTTATGCTGAGTGTACACTCCGTTGCCAGAATTGTAAAAGGGCGTTTCATGCAGTTATAATTGCTGACCCACCACTGATTTCAAAGGGAAAAGATGTTTCTTTTTGTTGTTGGGTTAATTTCCCATTTGGGGTTTCGATGTCATATTTCGAGAAGAATAAGAAACCTGGTTCAAATTGGACACCATTTTCTACAATGTTTGCTTGTCCGTTGGGGGAAAGTAGTTCGAATGTTGGGAGGCGAAAGAATGCGAAGAAGAGCTCGGGTCCTAGGGTTTATATTGACGATGAAGAAGTTTTTGCAACAATATCATCATGTGATGATTCTGATGATGAATGGGGTAGTACTAGGAAAAAGAAGAAAGCTAAGAGTGTGAAGGGGCAGGGGCAGGGGCAGGGGCAGGGGCAGGGGTGAAGCCAGGAATTTATCACTCGGAGGTGGCAGACATAATGTGGACAAGAATTTTTCTCAAAGGAGGTAGACATGATGTGGGCAAGAATTTTTCTCAGAGGAGGTAGACATAATACGGACAAGAATTTTACTCTTGTTAGTTGTAATATTTTTATATTTACCATCAAAATGTTATTCATATCTACCATTGAATTCACTAGTTTCTTTAATTAGGATTCAATGGAAATAAAATTTATTTTTGAAGGTAATGTAAATTTCATATGTAAACTTTAGGGAAGCCTAGAGCGAAATTGTTAAAATTTGAAGGGCTCAAGTAATAATTAAAAAAATCTGGGAAGCCTGGGCACCCTTTGCCCCGACTACCCTCTGTCTTTGTGAAGGGGACAGGTTTGGCCTCTAAAACTGTTAAGAAACCTCAAGTGGACAAGAAAAAAAGGTTAAAGGGGTAATGATGCTAATTCGCAAGGTGGAGTTGTAGCGTAAGAGCTTGGTGTTCCTAAAGTAGTAGTGTGTAATGTGGCAGTGGGTGAGACAATTTAGAAAGCAGATTAACTGCAAGAAAGCAACAAGGTTGAGTTGCAAAGGATACGGGGAAGTTGGGTTTGAATGCGGAGTTCAGTGATAATGAGGTTGAAGAGCTTGCTCCAGGAACAAATGGAGGGAATAGATCAAAGAATGGGGAGAGGATAACATTGAAAGCACTGGGTTTTTGGAGGGGTCTTGATAAATTCCTTAGTAGCCTACCTGTACTAGCTGTTGTGGGCTTGTGGGTGATGATAAGGTTAAGGCTAAGACCATCTTTGGCATAGTAGTAGTAGTAGTTGTTCTGTATTCCTATAACAATAATTATATAGAGGAAATGATGTTTTCCTTTAAATGACAATCTCTGTTTATTGTAATGTACATTGGGTAGTTATGTTGTTTTATCCTTCTTGCTGCTGATCCAAGTAGTTTACCAGATTATACGATAATAATGAAAGAAAAGTTGTTGAAAATTCCTGTTATGCAGCGGAGACGTGGTGTATAGGACCCCCCCACCCTCCCCTCCCCCTCCCCCTCCCCCTCCCCCTTTAAATGGCAATCTCTGTTTATTGTAATGTATATTGGGTAGTTATGTTGTTTTATCCTTCTTGCTGTTGATCCAAGTGGTTTACCAAATTATACGATAATAATGAAAGAAAAGTTGTTGAAAATTCCTGTTATGCAGCGGAGACGTGGTGTATAGGACCCCCCCACCCCCACCCCCACCCCCACCCCCACCCCCATGATTCCTTTTAATGGTTATTGCAGTTTATTGTAATGCATATTTGGTAGTAACGTTGTTCAACCCCTATTGTGGGACAGGCAAAAAAGCACAATTCTAATTTTTCTGGAAGGGAAAGGTAGCAAAGCCTTAAGTTGACATTCAAATTATGTAACATCATTAAATCTAGCAAGAAAAATTCTAGGTATAAAATGAAAGACATAATAGTGACCGGTTCTCCATCCCCAAAAAGAAAGATAAAAATAAAGCACTTCGTCTTTGTCCTCCCTAACTATACAGTTCTTACAAAGATTGATTCTTCCCATGCAACTAAATTGATGAAAGCAAACAGAGACAACCATACCAACATGGTTTTTAGTGGAACACAATCATAGGATTACTGTCACCAACTCTGGTTTTACTTTGATCGATTTGTGGCAGTGCATTACCCACTCTATCAAGGCCCTTCAACAATTAACCGGGCTGCAAGTTCTTCTCTACGGCGTTCTAATTCCTGCAATTCAACCAACAAAGTCATAACATGAGTTTGAAGAACGAGGAGAAGAAAAAAGGAACAGAGAGAGGGGGAAATAACGCCTTACACAGGCAACTATAGCAACTGGCATCCAGATTAAATTATATACCAATGTTACAACTTTATGTGCCTCATATATGTAAAGTGAAACATAAACATGAAGCCTTATGTGCCTCATACATGCTCTCAATTTTACAAGATAGTGCCTACGCTAAAGCTTTATTAGAATTCATTGATTGTATTACGAATTCAGCCTTGATACAGATGAAATAACTTTGTATACTAATTTTATGTATGTTCAATCATCACACTCCTTAGTTTGAATCGTTTACTAACCTTGCCCTAAATTAAATAAAAGAAGATATATCATTTTAAATCTGTCAAGAAAAATACTATGTTTCACCATTTGATATCAATCAATAGGCCAGCCGTTTAGACATCATAGGGGCACAGACATCTTGATATTAGGTATGGGTTAAATACTAGATAGCCTCGTCAAAATAACCACACACTTGGAAAAATCATCTTATCAGATTGCTAAAGAAATATGCATAATTGGAATAGAAGAGTTCCTTTAGTACTTTAGAACGCAAGAGTAAACTTAAAATTTGAGACTATCTCGTGAACACCATGAACTGCTGTTATCCTGTTTCGGAATAATACAAGAGAGGAGATGTTACTAGAGGTCGAGTACATCGCTTCAAATTTTCTATTATATAGATAGTGAAATGAAATTGAAAACAAAACAAGTTTGGACATGGAACACATACTGATTAAACTATTTAGACAATGTAATCCATCAATTAATTGCTTACTTGCAGATCCTTAATTGCTTGCTCCGCTGAAGCTTCTTTCTTCTGGCGAGAACGTTTAAGAAAACCAATGCAGAGAATTCCCTGAATTATTAAAAAATCAAA
Source organism: Panax quinquefolius (assembly GCA_020205615.1). NCBI lineage: Eukaryota > Viridiplantae > Streptophyta > Magnoliopsida > Apiales > Araliaceae > Panax > Panax quinquefolius. Next base: position 118,073,680 of record CM035158.1, on the reverse strand, counting down.
TACCAATTCAACAAAAAGTCAAGTACTTGATTTATTTATAAGCTGGTCTCCACAAGTAACTTAAGAACTTCATCTTTCAACTAAGGTCTTGAATATCACTAATAAGACTGTTTGAAGTTTGAACATAAGATCGCTAAACTAAAGAGTACAGACATGGGCATCCCAAGAGAATATGGATACTAGTGCTCAAAGAATTCTTGATGTGCTAAAAGTAAATGCATCTTCCAGATTAGTATAGGTAAGGTTTCCATGATCTTACCGAAATAATATAAACTACACCACAAGCAAGGAGCATGTAGGTAGCTATATTCTGGAGAAGAACAAGCTCCTTCCGCTCCTCAGAAATGTTAGGGTAAGCTCTTGTCATCACCGCAACACTGAGAGCAATATTAACAACCATTCATTTCAAACATCAAACTAAAGTTTTAGTAGGTGCTTGTGAATTGTGATGAAGATTAGCGAACAAGCAATTGTTTCGATGAAAGCTTCTATAAATTGTTCAGCAATTTTATAGTGATCCATTCAAAATCTAGTAAGGATACATGCTTTAATGGCCACTAAATCATTGGCGTGACTCAGAGTCAACCAGATAGAGCTGCAGTTTTCCTGCCCATATTGTGCAAGTGGGTCCACCTTCTAAATAGTCAGAGTTAACCACCTAGATTTAAAGTTATCATGTTTCCATTCTAATTATCCAAGCAGAAAGCCAGAAACCTATCCTTTTTAGCATTTGGCCAAACCCAACCCAAGTGATATAATCCCTTACTGAAAAATCGAGTCGAATTTTGAAGAAGTATGTTTCCTCTTAATAGGTCTACTGAAGGTATGACTTTAGAGAAACAATGATCACTTTTGAGCAGCAGCAGCTTGATCTCAGCCTAATTCAGCCAAGAATAAACAGCAGGTAGCCTTAATCAATGCTCACTTTACTCGAAATACAACCCTTAACTTTAATGATCCAATTCCATCCAAACTCTAAACCTTACCGATGCTGAAAATTGCTACTAGAAATGGGAGAGTGGATAAAATAGGAACCTCCTGTTGCAGGGACACTAAAGCTTAAAACCGATGGTCAGTTGTACAAGGTCTAACTTCAGGTGATGGTGTCATTGCAGATTCAACAGGAAGTCTAATGGTGGCTTAGTTTCCCTAGGCCCACATACAAGCCTGATAACAGAAGGCCAGAAGCAATGGCTGCAGATTATTATTTAACAGGAAGTCTAATGGAGGCTAACTCAATTCCCCTAGGCTCAGGTACAAGCATCACTGCAGATGGTTAGAAGCAATTGCTCTTCTGGCGGGAATGCAGATTAGTATTGAACAAGAACTATCTTTGAATAAAATAGAGTGTGATTCAAAAGTAATAATGGATATGGTTAATGAGTTCTTAATATACTTGGTTGAATTATTACGCCATTAGCGGTTCAGAGGTTTGCTTACAGTGCAGTCAGTTAACATATACAGAATTACAGAGAAAACTAATTGCCTCGTAAACTCTTTGGCATCCCATTGGTCATGAGCATGATGGTGATATATATTACTATACTTCAAAACTTCCACAGGTTACCAAAGTGTGTTTATTTGGTGACTAGTTTGGATTTTTAAATCTAGACCTTCTTATTCTTAGGTTGCTTGTCTCTCTAATTTTGTAGCCTTTTGTGGCAATTATCAGTTTATTTCTAGCATTCTTTAGGACAGTGGCATTTATTACTCCTTAGGTTGTTTTCCTATAAGGGTAAGACTCAAATTCCTTCCTTATTATTCTATTTGCTATTCTATTAATCCGGTTGGTCCCTACCCCCTAAGGTGAATTTCCTCTCTGCAAATTACTTTATTTTAAAAGCTAATCAGAAAGGAAAACCGCTTGAAATTTTATGATGTAAAGTTGTCGATTATAATAATAATGACCACGTCGGATCTGAGTTAAAATCATGCACAAAAGCATAATCCATCAAAAGCAATAGTGTAAGGTACACCATGAAGTGGTGAAACAAATATTTACTTAAGAACGGACATACAAGATCTGCAGCATACCCCTTCCAGCCCAGTACTCCAGTACCTGCATTGGTGGATTAAAACTTAAATAAGATTAGGAGACGTGACACAGCACAAGCAGTTGTAACAAAAGGTACTTGTAGACATCTGGTGCCAAAAGGATCACCAAAAAGTATTTAGACTTTGGTAAAATTTTAGCATGAAGTCAATAAGTAAAACATGATATATATATATATATATATATATATATATATATGTAAATTTGTAAAATATAAAATGAAATAAGTCGCGAGAGAATAAAGGCATATTGCAAAAATGTGTGCATATATATTTTAATTCGCCACCACCTGACTGCACAAACAACAATAATAGCCAGATAGTAGTAGACAACTGATACAGAACCAAAAGGTAGAATTCACCAAAACTTTAGCATATGAATCTAATAGACAAATATTCTATATAGGTGTAAAACAAATAGATAAATAAGATTAAGATGTCAAACAATGTGTATAACGTGATTGTATCTGTCTACTTCATCGAATCTGGATATTATTGCTATATTTATGTATGGATAACAAGCACACACTAAAATTAAAGGACCAGCTGTCTCTCCATAACAAGAATATAAACAACAATCCAAACTAAGTTAATTATCCTTCCAAAGTGATGGAGAAAAGAGCAATTAATCAGCGCAAACAGTTATAAGAAATGTCACTATGCCCGTGGACCTAAGTGTTCCCTAAATAATTGGAATTTCCACCTGTGATGCTGCAAATTACTTCTGATGTGCAAAGGACATCAACTTCAGAATATTACATGGTTATAATCCATCATTAAGAATATTAAATGATTTCTTTTTCATAATTATTCGCCAAGTTAAGTGACTAAGGGGGTGTTTGATAAAAACTAAATTAATCTGAATTTAAATTTGAATGAGCTGAATCTGAATCTGAATGAAAAAAATTGTTTGATAATTAACATGTCTAAAACATCTGAATAACAGAATTTTATTATTTTACCCCTCTGAAAAAATTCAAAATTGTTGTAAATTTATTTAATATTACTTAATGTAATAGTTAATATTTTTTTTTTTAGATTTTTTAATTTGTTTTACTTTATTCAGCTGCTCATTCAGCCAAAAAAATCTGACTTAGGGGGTGTTTGTTTAGAGCTGAATGGAGTTGAATCTGAATGACTGAATCGGTCAGTGCGTTTGTTTTGGTCTAAATGGTTGAAGCAAGAAGACCAGACGAAATTTGAATAGCTAAGTCGATTTTTAATTTGAATGGTGAATGAAAGCAAAGCTAAATGAAGTAAAAAAATTAAAAATTAAAAAATATATTAACTATTATATTAAGTAATATTAAATAAATTTACAACAATTTTGAATTTTTTCAAAGGGGTAAAATAATAAAATTTTGTCATTCAGATTCAGATTCAACTCATTCAGATTCAGATTCAGCTCATTCAAATTCAAATTCATTCAATTTTTATCAAACACCCCCTTAGCTCAATCATTTGACTGATTCAGCTATTCAGACCATTTTTTTCCAAAATAAACGCACTTAATGGCTGACCAATTTAGCCATTCAGATATATTCAGTCCTAAACAAACAACCTCTTAATTTCCACTATGTCTTATTCCTTTAAGAGTCACTAAACATGACTACTGGTCTCGTGATAAATGGAATGAAAGAAGAATCAAAACTTTATATATGTCCACGAACAGGCAACAATAGCACAATCCTATGAAAAAAGAAAGAAAGAAACATATTCCTTAAGCTTAGACAATTGGGTGGATAAAGAAAGATATATAAATATTTCTCATGGCAGATGATAATTATAGAAATAATACTAGCATCAAGCCTTCAACATCCTCAACCAACAGAAAGGTATTAAGAATGCTTACTTAAATTTCTTCTTTTCACTTTTCCTATGTTAGTTTTTGCTTTCCAACCTTTCAAGTATTCTTCAACTTGAAATAATGGTCCAACTGAAGTCCTTTATATATATATGAAGATTGATAATACCCCAAATGAACTAATTACTGCAAATTAATAATTCAAACCCAACCATATTTAAAAATTTGAAGATGGCTAACAATAGAAACCCAATGTTTCTTTTGACTTGCGAGTGCAATTATATAGCAGAACATCAAAAATACAAAATTCCATTCCTAACGAAAGAAATACAGCTAGAATCAAACCACGTGAAACTAAAACAAAGCTTAGACCATTAAACCAAAACAAAAATTACCTTCCAGAACTTGAGTATGAATCCCCATTCTGTCTCAGCAACAACCACTAATATCGCAATTACAACAGCGTAACACCGGAATATCACATCAAATATCTACAAAATTAACCATATTTACACCATAAAGTTGCTATATAAACAAATTAGAGAGATAGAGAGGGAAATAACGTACGGAATTGATTACAACTGCTCCGTTCTTGATAGATCGGAGGGCGGAGAGAACATTGACAACAATGCAGAGAATAGCAGCTATGGAAGTGAAGACGCTGAAGAATCGACACCCGATCAATAACGGATCGGGTCTAGTTCGGAGTCTGGCTCCATTTGCTGAAGGGCCAACGGGGCTTTCTCTACGTGGCTGTGAGCTCTCTCCCTCTCCCTCTGTGTTTATTCCCGCCATTTCCGAGAAATTTGTCGGTCCTCGAGAAAAAAACCTTTGCTCTCTTCCTCTTCGTTACAAAACCCTAAATTTAAAACAGAAAAAATGTCTGCATAATACTTTTACTGAATTAGCTGAACTCGGTTATGGAGAATCAGGCTCCCACTTGTGGTCTGTCAAGATAATATCCATTGGATGGGTAAATGTGTGGTGAGCTTAGAACAAACGGTCACGTTTCGGTGGAATGTACTATCGCAATAAAAGATAAGCAGGACACAACCTTGTCTCAAGACCGATGGGACCATAGTCATCAAACCCGGACCGACCGGGCGGTTTGACCCGTTAAAATCAATCGATTCTGTGGTTCAATCGAAAAAAAAAAAAAAATATTAAAATTAATTATTTTTAATAATATTGTAACTCAATTTTATTATATTTTAATTTATAAAAATAATTTTTTTATTAATTATTAATAATATATATTTTTATATATTAATAACGTCATAATCTTTTTCGATTCGATAACCAAAACTCGTTCTCTCATTGGAGTAATAGATAGATATGTCATATTGTTTAGAACACAACAATTAAATGTAATTTTATGCCACAAACTACAATTATGGGGAAAAAATAACGAGGGTAGAAATTCGAATTTTCATTTTCCTCTTATTAACTATGTAAGAGGACAAAAACTTCTTTTTCAAACTCCATATATAATCCTGGAGGACCACAACATCAAATCTTGCCACGGAGACATCCCCATAAAATATCAAATCAAACTTGGAGATCAAACCTAAGGAAAAAAAAATTTGGCAGCAATCAAACCCTAGAGACAATCCCGAAGGACAACCAAAAACCCCCATCAACTTTGGAGACAACCCCCAAAAAGGCAAAACGGTTATTTTGACAAGTCAACTTCAACAAACCTATTATAGCTGCAAATAGGGTCACAAGAGCCATTGCAACACTTCTGAGTGCAAACTACGCAAAACAGCTCAACGGACTCCCTTCGAAGACCCGAAGATGTCATTTCGGTCATGGACTCATCTTCCCGAATTCAGAAAAGGGCAAGCTCTATGTCATTGCGTAACTCTCGAAAAGAGCTTTTCGGAATTGTATGGCACGCCTCCATCGGACTCCTGGATTGAAAGTTATGAAAGTTTGAGCAAACACTATGTTGGCCGAAGTGCACATACTTCAAAATGATGGGACCCACGTGGCTCGAACCCACCCAGGCAGCCACAGATAAACTTGCGGCTACCACGGGTAGACACGCGACTATTATGGTCTATAAATAAGACCCCCCCATCATCCAAAAAATAAAGAGAAAAAAAGGAAAAAAAAGATAAAACTCTATCTATCTCAGCTCTTAACCCCTTTTATAGTGTTCTAAACTTTAATATTCTTCTTTTCTAAACACTTGTATATGTATATTCTACGACATATCAAATTTTAACAGGTGAAAATCGAGTTTTCAAGCTCCAAATACGGTTTGAAGTCTTTTTTGTAGCAAACTATAAGATTTATCAAATTTGAAGCTTTCTACTGCTATGATATATATACATATATATAGACTCTTGCCGATTAGTTATGCCTGGATCGTCGATCCGTGATTTTTTTTTCATTAATATATGTATATATATAGAGAGAGACTTAAACCAAACAGTTGAGCCTGGATCGAATATCTGTGGCTTTTACTTACTTTCGTGTACATATATATATTGTAAAATCCCAAATTGGATGAATAAAGATTTAATATTCTCGAAATATTTTTTTTCAAAATTATGGTGTGGATTTGAGATAATGTTATAGTTGTGGGTAATATTTATAAATTTTGAAAAGTATGCAAGTTGTTGTATAATATTCAATTGGTCGGGGAATATTCTTTTTGTCGGAGAATATCCGTACGACGGTACAATCATTGGATAGGAAGGAGATAGCCTATAGACTCGCGTTACCTCCAAGTATGTCTCGTGTTCATAATGTGCTTCACATATCTGTACTTCGTAAATATTTGAAAGAACCCGAACCACATTATAGAGTTAGAACCGGGGACGAGATAAATAGAAGACTTAACGTATGAGGAGGTACCGTCAAGATCTTGGATAGGAAGGAGCATGTCCTACGCCTGAAAAGGTCATACCACAAGTTAAAGTTTTGTGGAGGAATCGTCTTTATAGAGAAATATTTGGGAATTGGAAACGGAAATGAAAGCGAGGTATCCTCACCTTTTCGAAACACCAGGTACGTACGTCAATTTCGAGGACGAAATTTCATAAGGAGGGGAGGTTGTAAGACCCCAACTTATTATTAATGAAATTTAATGTTCTCTATTTATTATTTTGAAATAGTAAGGGTTGATTTGATTAATGTGGATAATTAGGGGTAAAATACGCAAATATTTCAAAATAAGCAAGTGGTTATAAAATATTCATTGTTGTCGGGGAATATTCGTTTTGGTCGTGGAATATTAAATCGCTGTGGGGAATATTAAATGCAATGGTAGCTGACCGTGTGTGGGCCCCATAACGGAAAGCGATTGGATGAAGAAAACGACAAATATAAGTGGTTTAAAAATAACGGCTGTGACGCCCCCAAAATTAGGTATACGTCACCCATCTTGGGTCGCCACTTACATGGTACATAAATTCAAATACAACTTATTAATATAGCTGTAAGTGTACAATACGACACATAACCGTGAGTTTGAATACAAATATTATCTACTAGATATTATACAAACTCAAAAGGAGTCCTCATTACAACTATTATCACACTATTTCACGGAATAGTGAGGACTACTAATGCTATCCTCCGGACCATTACTTCGTTCCCAGACTCGTCTCAAATTTATGTTCTCATTTCAAGAGAATAAAGGTGAAAGAAAAGGTGAGCTCAACTAGCCCAAAGAAGAAATATTATGACTAAGATAATGCGAATAAATTATCATTAGCCTCAACAATGATGTTAAACCGATAAAATACAATAGACAAACCGGTTTAATCATGTTGAATAAGCAATCCATTAAAAGAGTCAAGTAGAGAATAAAGTCTACTATCTTTTAGGTTTTAAAAGGTTTTCATCAATTTTTATCATTTGAGACTCAAACTTAATAAATAAACCACCACATCTAATCATCCCCGTACCACGGCCAAAGATTTTCATCAAATTATCAATGGTCATGACTATACCGAATCACCCCCGGTCATAATCATACAAAAACTATCCATCATCGCATTACATTGCCACCGAGGACTTTTGTCACATCATTTATATCAAGTCATGATTATACCGAATGATCCTCTGGTCATAATCATACTAAGTTCATCTACGCACGTAAGCCCAAAGATAACATAATATAACATGAGGATGATGACAATGACATAGTAATTCAATAAAACAAGTTCAAGAATTATTTAAACCATGAATTATTAACGCCCAAATTGTCAACATGACATCTTTGCTTTCGTAGAGTAAAATTCAAGAATGATCGGAAGAATATTTCCATGAAAAGATCTTTGGATGAAACGCAAATATCAAGGATATTCTACTAATTTCATGGAGTATATAAGTCAAAGTTTTAACCAATTTGGGTATAATAAAGAATGGAATAACAAAAGAAATCACCACGCACGCGATACTCAGATAGCAAAAGTTATTCCAATGTAGAATAATAATATAACGGAACCAGTCGGGTGAAATTCACACCAAGCGAGGATGTTCCACAGAATAATAAAGATGGAACTGCATCCGGTGTAAAACACATGATAGGATATTCCAAACAGAATGATAAAGATTTTAACCAGTCCGGTGCTAAAACACACATGCATGGATGTTCCAACAGAATAATAGAAAGCGGAACCAGTCCGTGTAAAACACATGCAGCAGGATGTTCCAAACATAATAATAGAAGAATGTCACCAAGTATAGGTAAAGCCAGCGTATCTGAGTTATTCAATGTAATAATAAGCAATGGAATAACATAAGGATTTCACCAAGTATAGGTACGCCGTATCTGAGGTTATGTATAGGGTATGCCACTTTTACGAGTTATTCCAATGTATAATAGTGAATGGAATAATGAAAGTTCTCTTCAAGAAGAAAGAATAACACCCCACTACCGTAAAAGAACCGAATATAGTAAGAAGTGAAGTAGCGTAATACTCTTCTTCTTCTATAATTTTCTCTCTATAACTTTCTCTCTATAATTTCTCTCTCTAGAGTTTCAATGAATTCGTAAGAAAATAATGAAGGAATGAGCTTCTATTTATAGGAAAATGGAATGCATAAGAATTAATCCATTTAACTGGTCCAGATTGATTTACTTTAATCGACGGTCCATATTTAAAGAAAAATCTTTTAAATAAAATATAATATATTCTATTTATATAAAAACATTTTACTATGCAAACACTATGCAATACTACGCAAAACACTACAAAAATACTATGCAACACTACGCATAATAAAATATAATATATTCTATTTATAGAATAACTTTAATAAAGTATTCTATTTTATATAAAAGATGTTTTCGCTTTTATTACGTTAATAATACGAATAAAACAAAACGTCATTATCGCATTATAATAATTCATATTATTAATCGATAATAATGGAATCAAACTGAGTGACTTCTCACATAAGATCGATAATCAATACCGTGCTACTATGCAACCACACGACATCGCATGTTTTACAACCGAAGTTGTTCAACAAGAACTCACGGTAAAACTTCCGCCGTTATTTCAATAAAATATTTTTGTCGTTTTTCAATCCGACAATAATTACATTGTAGGGTCCACCAATGATTGAAGTCATTGCACGAATATTCCTCGCTAAACCGAATATTCCCCACCAATCGAATATAATATAATATAACCACTTGCATACTTTGCAAAATTTATAAATACTACCCACAACTATAATATTATCTCAAATTCACACCATAATATTAAAAAAATTATTTCAACAAAATTTAAATCTTTATTGATAAAATCCTGGTCTCACAATCTCCTCCTTATGGAATTTCCTCGAAATTAGTGGTACGACTGATATGATAAAGAGATGAGGATACCTTGAATACCTTTATCGTTTAAAATATTAAATTCATCTTTGAAATCGCCAAAGCTATTCATTAACAATTCATCTTTGCACTACGCTAAAAAGATATACAAATCAGAAACCAATAATGCCGAGACTCGATTTTTAATAAGTATCACAACCATGAATTATCCATGACCACTTCTTGGCTAAGGATATTCGTGTTTTCAATTACTGGTCATGATTATACCGAATAATCCGTGGTCATAATCATACCAAGTCTATCAATGCACTACTACCAAATATGACTTTTTACCACATCCATGAATTAATATTTCATCTTTGAGACTCAAATTTCAATAATTAATCCATATCATCGAATCATCCCGCACTACTACAAGGCCAAGGATATTCATTAAGATCATGACCACGAATTATCCATACACTACTACCAAAGATAATCGTGTATTCATTAAGTATCACGACCACAAATTATCCAGTACCTTACTCACTACCAAAGATAATCGATGTATTCATTAAGTATCACGACCACAAATTATCCATGCACTACTACCAAAAGATAATCGTGTATTCATTAAGTATCACGACCACAAATTATCCATGCACTACTACCAAAGATAATTGTGTATTCATTAAGATCACGACCACAAATTATCCATGCACCTACTACCAAAGATAATTGTGTATTCATTAAGTATATCACGACCACAAATTATCCATGCACTACTACCAAAGATAATTGTGTTTTCAATTACTAAGTTATGATTATAATCGAACAATCCTCGGTCATAATCATACCAAGTCCATCTATGCACTACGTGCCCCACGAGATGACTTTCAATATAATATAAGCATTTGAGGATAATGATATAAAGAATCAATCAAATGAGATAAAGGATAAATATTAAACATTTATAATATAATATATCCAGATTCAAAAATATCCCCATGTTTTCAATCACTTAATAATCTCATAATCTAATATCATTAATATTATAACAATATTTTAATCACTTCTTAAATTTATAAACAATTTATCTTAATTGTTTACGTTTTTGCCATATAATGCATTTAATCATTCAAAATGCCATACTCATAAAATATCATCACCAATTATCAAATCCCTCATCAAAAATATGCATATACTCTATATAGGATTCTCTAGCCATAAAATCCTATTTTCAACTTTCATACTTCACATAACATATTTAACTCATATGTTTTCAGAATTAAACTATTTTCATGAAAATACCAAATCAGTCCCAAAAATATTTCTTTTCTGGGATTTAGCATAATATAGTCCCATAATGAAAATATATTTTCTCGGAATTTTTAAAATTCATTTACTATTTTTAAAAATCAATTTCTAATTAATTCCTTAAGAAATTAGCTACCTCAAGTTTAACTCCAAAAATTCCCAAATCTTGGCAGGATCTTACACATGTTAACGTGAGCTTCTAGTTTAAATTTAATGGTCATCTGACTTATAGAACTTGTTATAGCGTTTTCATTTGGAAAAAACCTAAATATTGAAATAGTCATAACTTACTCATTTTAAGTCGAGGAATGAGCTCATTTTTGGAAAGGAGGTACTTTATACCATATACTTTCATGTCCCAAAACCCAGAATTTTTCTCATAATTTAAGTGGTCAAACATCCCCTTAAAGTTTCAGGCAAGAGATTTTTCGAAATTTACAACTTTGGCCTCCTTTGCTAAAATCAGTCCACACAAAAATCCACAACACCTTTTCCAGTAATTCCACTTGGATTAGTTAGGTAACTCGTAGATCTAACTCTAGGACTTGACCACATTCAAAAATTCAAAATATAATAAGAGATATGGTCAATTGAATTTCATGTTACGCTTTTCACCAAAATCTGATTTTCAACTCTTTGTGATTTCTAAGAAACTTTCATGTTTTTACATACTAACCAACATAACTCATCATAAAACTTACTAATACCACGAATACCCATGATTTTCATTATTCCAATGCTTTTATTATGACTTTCATCATAAACCACGTAAACTGTTCATTTTAGTTGAAGAAATATTTGAGGGTTTAAGAAATGGGTTTTTACTGGGGTCAATACAAAATTCGATTTCACGCCTAAGTAGGCTAAGAAGTCTTCAAGAATACGCCAGAAATTTATTAATAATAGAAATATCATTCAACATCGTGACTCTTATCCAAGACTTGGATAAGACGTCACATCGATACCAACTGTGACTTCTATCCCTTAACACAGATAGACTCACAACGATACCTATAACCTTGCCATCTTCATTCACGATGTCGCCATGAAAAGTCTCGGCTTCGGTGCATTCCACACAAGGAAGTCAACAATGAAAGGTTCGGGGCTCTTTACTTATGGCTTGATATAATAAAATGATTAACTTTAGGGTTTGGTTACTTTGAATTGTGATATAATGAGTTGGTATAAATATAAAAGCTAACAACCTTACGAAAAGAATAATGAGTAGTTAATCAATCATTTTTGAAAATTACCTCAAAGGCAAGTATTTTCAAAGAGACAATATCGACAGGTAACGTGAAAGTTTCGATTTGAATCAACAAGATTTATAAACAGTGGAGGTAACGAAGGTTTCTCCCAACTAAGTTTAAACAGATAAATCAAAGTCCAATTTCTCTGGAGCCAAATTTAAACGTTGAACATAAGCAAGAGAGATAAAATAATGGGTAGAACCAGTATCTTATAAGGTATAGACTTATAATTTATAATTAACTAACCCGCTCTTTAACTTCGTTCGGTTTACTCGCTTTTTGAGAAGTCATGAAAAATGCACTTCCTAAAACCAACGACTTTGTTTTGTCCATATCCACCTTTGGTGCCACCGTCCCCAATAGACTTGACTTTGGTGCACAAACAAAATTGAGCTAAATGACCTTCTCTTCTTGCAATTTCCACTTCTATTAACTTTGCCATGATGACACAATCAAGTGGTTACCATTCTTAGCATGATAATTTCCCCACGATGGTTATCATTGTTCGATAAATTGCCGCCACCAAGATGATTATTATCGTGTTGTTGGTCGTTACCTTTTGTTTGAAGTGAATCAACACTCTCATGTGCTTCATTGCTTAACTCAAAGATTTTCAGATGCCATTCTCAAACACCGTCACAAAACAAATGGTTAATTGACATGTAACAAATTATCCCTATATTCTAATGACCAATTAAATACCAAATAAATTTAGGTAGGTCATACTAATAGCGAAGGAATTTCCATCTCTCTCCTCCTAGTTCTTATCTCACATCTTAGCCAGGATCATATCCCTAAGCTCGATACCAACCTGTGACGCCCCAAAATTAGGTATACGTCACCCATCTTGGGTCGCCACTTACATGGTACATAAATTCAAATACAACTTATTAATATAACTGTAGGTATAATAATGACATATACGAAACTCGTGAGTTTGAATACAAATATTGTCTACTAGATATTATACAAACTCAAAAGGAGTCCTCATTACAACTATTATCACACTATTTCACGTAATAGTGAGGACTACTAATGCTATCCCTCGGACCATTACTTGCGTTCCCGACTCTTCGTCCAAATTTATGTTCTCATTTTCAAGAATAAGGTGAAAGAAAAAGGGTGAGCTCAACTAGCCCAAGAAGAAATATTATGACTAAGATAATGCGTAATAAATTATCATTAGCCTTCAACAAATGTTAAACCGATAAAATACAATGACAAACCGGTTTAACTGCGGCGGAATAAGCAATCCATTAAAAGAGTCAAGTAGAGAATAAAGTCTACTATCTTTTAGGTTTTAAAAGGTTTTCATCAATTTTTATCATTTGAGACTCGATTTTAATAAATAAACCACCACATCTAATCATCCTCGTATTCACTACCAAAGATTTTCATCAAATTATCAATGGTCATGACTATACCGAATCACCCCCGGTCATAATCATACCAAAACTATCCATCATCGCATTACATGCCACCGAGGACTTTTTGTCACATCATTTATATCAAGTCATGATTATACCGAATGATCCTCGGTCATAATCATACTAAGTTCATCTATGCACGTAAGTCAAAGATAACATAATATAACATGAGGATGATGACAATGACATAGTAATTCAATAAAACAAGTTCAAGAATTATTTAAACCATGAATTATTAACGCCCAAATTGTCAACACGACATCGTTTTGCAGAGAGTAAAATTCAAGAATGATCAAGAATATTTTCATGAAAAGACATTTGGATGAAACGCAAATATCAAGGATATTCTACTAATTTCATGGAGTATAAGTCAAAGTTTTAACTATTTGGGTATAATAAAGAATGGAATAACAAAAGAAATCACCACGCACGCGATACTTTGCGACAGCAAAAGTTATTCCAATGTATAATAATAATTCGGAACCAGGTCGTGTGAAATTCACACCGATGGGATGTTCAAATGTAATAATAAAGATGGAACTGCATCCGGTGTAAAACACACGGATAGGGATATTCCAACAGAATGATAAAGATTTTAACTGTGTCCTGTAAAAACACGCATGGATGTTCCAATGTAATAATAGAAAGCGGAACCAGTCCGGTGTAAAACACATGCATGTGATGTTCCAACATAATAATAGAAGAATGTCACCAAGTATAGGTAAATCGTGATACAAAAGTTATTCCAATGTAGAATAATAAGCAATGGAATAACATAAGGATTTCACCAAGTATAGGGGTATTGTCGTGATACAAAGTTATGTATAGGTATGCCACTTTTACAAAAGTTATTCCAATGAATAATAGTGAATGGAATAATGTAAGTTTCTCTTCAAGAAGAAAGAATAACACCCCCTCACCGTAAAAGAACCTGAATATAGAAGTAGTGAAGAAGCGTAATACTCTTCTTTCTTTCTATAATTTTCTCTATACCTCTCTCTATAATTTCTCTCTAGAGTTTCAATGAATTCGTAAGAAAATAATGAAGGAATGAGCTTCATTTATAGGAAAATGGAATGCATAAGAACTAATCCATGAAACTATCCGAGATTGATTTACTTTAATCTGACGGTCCATATTTAAAGAAAAATCTTTTAAATAAAATATAATATATTCTATTTATATAAAAATATTTTACTATGCAAACACTACGCAATACTATGCAAAACACTATGCAAAATACTATGCAACACTATGCATAATAAAATATAATATATTCTATTTATAGAATAACTTTAATAAAGTATTCTATTTTATATAAAAGATGTTTCATTTTATTACGTTAATAATACTGAATAAAACAAAACGTCATTATCGCATTATAATAATTCATATTATTAATCGACAATAATGGAATCAAACTGAGTGACTTCTCACATAAGATCAATAATCAATACCGGTGCTATTCTTACGCAACCACACGTACATCGCATTACTTTACTACCGAAAGTTGTTCAACAAGAACCACGGTAAAACTTCCGCCGTTATTTCAATAAAATATTTTTGTCGTTTTCTCAATCCGGACAATAATTTCATTGTAGGGTCCACCAATGATTGAAGTCATGTATACGAATATTCCCGCTAAACCGAATATTCCCCTGACCAATCGAATATAATATAACCACTGTGATACTTTTGCAAAATTTATAAATACTACCCCACAACTATAATATTATCTCAAATTCACACCATAATATTAAAAAAATTATTTCAACAAAATTTAAATCTTTATTGATAAAAATGGGGTCTCACAAACTACAGTAGTTATTACTCAATTAATATTGTTAAAATAACCTATTGTTAAAACACAAGAAGACACTGCAGATTGCACCAATTATTGATTCTTACGTAAGAAAGGCACTACTCAATAATGGTTCTGTAATTATTGTTCGAAGATTTTATTGAGTTAATAATTCTTCGCGTTGATATTTTATATTGTTGTTGTTTCAATAATTGTCATTACACAATTTTTTCATTATCGAAGCTAATAATTCATTTTATCTGAATAATATTATTAGATAACATTATTGGGCAATGTCTAGAAAGTTCATCTAAGGAGAGGTTTGGTCACCTAATTGCGCCAAGAAGAAGAATTCTTATTGGAAAGCCCCTCTTCTCGGGAGGCTATGCGTTTGTCAATATTGTGATTATGTAATATTATTTGTGAATAATTAATTATTGATTCATATGATGAGGAAAATATTGATTTTATGTGGATATAGATGGAGAAAAATTTTAATGTGACAATTGTTGAAAATTGAAATTTTATCTTTTTTTCGATAAAATAATTCATTTAAATATATTATTATATTTTAATAATATAATAATGGTGATATTTTTACAACGAATGTGGGATATATGAGTATACTGAGGAGGAAGAGTATTTTTGTTGCAATAAAAGTTTAAAACATGTTAAACATGTTGGTGGACCCCATTTATTCGATGAAATTTGATTATAGCATTGTAAAATCGCCTGTTTATGGATTTCTTGGTCAATTTTATTTGGAATTCGGAAAATCTTTCTTCCGCATGAAGTTGTAGAGAATTGAATTTCCTATAACAACTCGCAAGATTCGAATTTTCTGATGAAAGGGCTATTTATTATGAATTATTGAAGTTCAAGTTCAAATAATTAATTTTTGGGAGTTTTAGTTAATTATTTTGAGAAAAACGTTTTTTGCAACTAAGTTGGCCTCACATGTGATTCAAATGGGCTGAGATCAGTTGTCTATAGGTGGGCTAAAGAAAATGTGAAAAACATATTAATATTATATTCAATTTTTCGCTTTGTGTTGTTAAGATTTTCCTATAAATAGGTGCTTGGGTTAGAATTGAAAACACACCGTAAACTCAAGTTTCTCTCTATTTCTCTCGATATATTGAGCGTATTCTTGTGAGTATACTTTGAGTATTGTTAGACGGTGCAAGTTTCCTTCAAAGACTATACCCGTAGTATTCCAAATTAGAAGTCTTAATCTTTCGAGGTAAGGGATGTTATTTTCTTCTCAAATGATATTATTTCTTCAATATCATTATCTTTGAAATATTAGTTGGAACTTTTATCAAATTTGGAACTTTTTTTCATGTCGGGGTTACTATTCATGAGTTACTATTCACGAAGTTACTATTCATTTAGTACTATTCACTAAGCGTGAAGATGTTTTTTTGTGGAATTTCTATCTTTGCGCTGAGTTACTTATTCACGATCTAAGACTATTCACCAAAAATAAAATGTGACGCCCCCAAAATAGGTATACATCACCTCATTACGAGTTGTCAATACATGGTATGTAAACAACTACAACTTTATTATTACAACAAGAAACTGTGAGTTTGAATACAAATATTATCTTCTGTATAATATCTATACTCAAATAAATCCTCATCACATTTATTGATACATTATTTTACAAAAATGGTGAGGGACTACTAAACAATCCTTTCTAAAACCTTCATTCCATACCCAGACTTCGTACTCGCTTATATTCTCGCCTCCCCGAGAAAAATGGAACAAAAGGAAAAGGGTGAGCTCAACTAGCTTCAAGAAAGAATATTATGACTAAGATAATATACAACAAATTATCGTTAGTCTTCAACAGGAAAATATAATAGAATACAATAGACAACAAATTTTAAATCAATATTCGCAATGGAAATAATAATTCATTAGAAGAGTTAAGTAGAGAATGCAAACTACTATCTTCTATGTATGAATTTAAAAGTTCATCGCCTCATCTTTTATCCTGTAACATCAATCAATATACATCCGAATCAAATATTCATCTTTGCACTCTGTGCCAAAGATATTCATCATTGGTCATGTTCATTTAAACACTGCTCATCTTTGCACTACTGGCCAAAGATATTCTTCGAAATCATTCATCTGCACACTACAGCCAAAGATATTCTTAAGAAATCATTCATCTTTGCACTACGTGCCAAAGATATTCCATAATATCATCATTTAAGATCGAGGATGATGAAAATATTTTTTAAAAAAACGAATCCAAAGTGAAACAAAATGACAAGGATTAAGGATTAAGGATTCGTACTTGGTTTTATCCACGTCAAAAAATACCTCAAAAATAATCATAGTGGTGTAAAATTCAAGAATGATCAAAACATGGATACAATCGAGTTAGTATCCGTAATAGATATTTAGACGAAAAGAAGAAATTTTATTTTTCTAGGTGAATAGTATCAGATATCGTGAATAGTGTCGTATACGTGAATAAGTATCTCAACACCAAAAGATGAAATTCCACAAAAACATCTTCACGCTTACATGAATAAGACGTGAATAAGAATCGTGAATAAGAACTCATGAATAGTAACCCATGAATAGTAACTCAGACATGAAAAAGTTCCAAATTTGATAAAAACTTCAGATCAACATTTCAAAGATAATGATATTGAAGAAATAATATCATTACGAAAAAATAATATCCCTTACCTCGAAAGATCAAGATTTCTAAATTAAACACAGGATATAAAGTATGACTTGGACTTGCAAATCGCATAAACAATACTCAAAGTATACTAAAATACTCACAAGAATACGCTCGATAATATAGAGAGAAAACTTGATTTCGGGTGTGATTTTCAATTTAACCCAAGACCCTATTTATAAGAAATTGCTAGTAACACCAAAGCAGAAAAATTTAATAAAATATATTATTATTAATAAATTTCCTACGCCTCTTTGGAAATCAGATCCCAACATTTCCACATGCCAACCTTCTAGAAAGAAATGATAAAAAACGTTTTTCATAAAATAATTAATTAAAACTTACAAAAATCAATTATTTGAAGCTTGAACTTCTATAATTCATAATAAATAGCCCTTTCATCAGAAAATTCGAATCTCATGAGTTTTTATAGGAAATTCAATTTCTACAACTTTGCAGAAGAAAGTTTTCCGAATTCCAAAAGTAAATCGACCGAAATCCACAAACGGGCGATTTTATTAAATGCTATAATCAAATTTTCAACCAATAAATGAGGTCCAACCGACATGTTTAACATGTTTTAAACATTTATTGCAACAAAAAAAATATTCTTCCTCCTCGTATACTCATATATCCCACATTCGTTGTAAAAATATCATGTTAATATATTATTAAAATAATATATTTAAATGAATTATTTTATCGAAAAAGATAAAATATTAATTTTCAATAATTGTCATTTTAAAATTTTCTCCATCTATATCCACATAAAATCAATATTTTCCTCATCATATAAATCAATAATTAATTATTCACAAATAATATTACGTAATCACAATATCGACAATTGTGCAGCTCCTCAGAAAGAGGGCTTTCAATAAGAATTTTCTTCATCGGGCGTGCAATTAAAGGTGACCAAACCTCTCCTTAGATAGAACTTTCTAGACATTGCCAATAATGTTATCTAATAATATTATTCAGATAATATGAATTATTGCTTCGATAAAGAAAAACATCGTGTAATGACAATTATGAAACAACAAAGAATATAAAATATCAACGCAAAGAATTATTAACTCAATAAAATATCGAATAAGTAATTATCAGTAACCATTATCGAAAGTAGTGCCTTCTTACGTAAGAATCAATAATTGGTGCAATACTGGTGTCAGCTCGATCAACAACGCCAGATTAGTGTGTTTTAACCACCGGGTATTCCAACAAAGATAATTGCAGAATAACCACGCCGTTATTTAAAAACAACTTATATTTGTCGTTTTCTTCATCCAATCGCTTTTCGTTATGGGGCCCACACACGGTCGCTACTGGTCATGCATTTAAAATTCCCGACAAGCATTTAATATTCCACCACCAAACTAATATTCCCCGGCAATAATGAATATTTTATAACCACTTGCTTATTTTGAAATATTTGCGTGATTTAACCCTTAACTATCCACATTAATCAAATCAACCCTTACTATTTCAAAATAATAAATAAAGGAAATTCTTTTTATTTAAAAATTTTGGTCTTACAACCTCTCCTCCTTATGAAATTTCGTCCTCTAAATTAACGTGACGTACACTGGTGTTTGAAAAGGTGAGGATACCACGCTTTCATTTCCGTTTCCAATTCCTGTGTCATTTCCTCTATAGCATGATTCCTCCACAAAATTTTAACTTGTGGTATGACCTTTCTTAGCGTAGGACATGCTCCTTCCTATCCAAGATCTTGACAGTACCTCCTCATACGTTAAGTCTTTGGCTATCTCGTCCCGGTTCTAACTCAATAACGTGGTTCGGGTCTTTCACATATTTACGAAATACGGATATGAAACACATTATGAACACGAGACATACTCGAGGTAACGCAAGTCTATAGGCTACATTTCCTACTCGGCCAAGAATTTGAAATGGACCAATAAATCGTGGATTGAGCTTTTCTCTCTTCCCAAATCTTGTAACTCCTTCCATGGAGCAACTCGCAACAACAATACATGATCCCCTACATTAAATTCCACGTCCTTTCGATGAAGATCCGCATAACTCTTTTTGTCGATCTTGTGTAGTTTGTATATCGTTGTCGAATCATTTGGATCTTTTCGGTGAGTCATATCGCACTCAACTCGGGTCCCAACAATGTTGCTTCACCCACCTCATCCCAACATATTGGAGAAACGACATTTTCGCCCATATAATGCTTCAAATGGAGCCACACCTATACTTGCTCGATAATGTTGTTGTTGTAGGAGAATTCCACCAATGGTAAATACTTATCCCAATCGCCTTGAAGTTCAGGACACGAGTCTTAATAAATCTTCAAGAGTTTGAATAGTCCTCTCCGATTGTCCGTCTGTTTGGGGATGGTATGCCGAACTAAATCGCAAATCCTGTGCCCATAGCTTTTTGCAAGCTAACCCAAAATCTTGAAGTGAATCTTGGGTCACGATCCGAAACTATGGATACAGCATGCCACGCAACTTCACAATCTCATTCACGTATATACTAGCAAGACGTTCAAGTGAATAAGTCTCCGTGTCGGCAAGAAACGAAAGCAGACTTGGTTAATCTATCAACAATAACCCAAATAGCATTGATGCCTTGAGAACCGTGTAGGAAGACCCAGAATTTAAATCCATAGTAATGTGTTCCCACTTCCATTCCTAATCTCAAGTGGTTGCAACGGACCCTTAGGTACAAGATGCTCGCCTTTACACGTTGACAAGTTAAACACATCGAGATAAACTTTGCAATTTCTCTCTTCATATTGTTCCACCAAAATGTATGTCAAGATCACGATACATTTTAGTACTTCCGAGATGGATTGCAAATGGTGTATTGTGTGCCTCCATCATAATCTTCAGACTTCAAATCGTAGTCGTTAGAACACAAAGTTCAGAGTGGACTCAAGTATTCCTTCTTCATCAATTCTCGCCCTAATAGCTCCTTCTTGTACTTTCTTCTTCATACGCATCACGTCCGGCCTGCGCCCTGGCTTCGAAGCAACCTTAACTTTTTCTATTAAAGTTGGCTCTACATCAGATACTTGACATCATCGCACTCGTTCCCATATGATCCTCCTCTACTCAACGCTACCACTTTTCTACCACGTTCGCTTTACCGGGATGGTATTGAATAGTGTGGTCGTAGTCTTTTCAATAGTTCGAGCTAACGTCGCTTGGACGCCCCAAAATAGTATACACAACACCCATTTCGAGTCGCCAAATACATGGTACAAAAAGCAAACTACAACTTCAATAATACAAATGTCGTGTGAAATACGACAATATATCTTGTGAGTTTAAATATAATATTGTCTTCTGACAATATCCATACGCAAATAAATCCCCATCATAATTATTGATTCATTATTTTACAAAATGGTGAGGACTACTAAACAACTCTCTAGAACCTTCATTCCATACCCCGACTAAGACTCGCTACATTCTCGCCTCCCGAGAAGAAAAATGGAACAACAAGGAAAAGGGTGAGCTCAACTAGCCCCAAGAAGAATATTATGACTAAGATAATATACAACAAATTATCGTTAGTCTTCAACAGGGAAAAATCGATAGAATACAATAGACAACAAGTTTCAGATCAATATTCATAATGGAAATAATAATTCATAGAAGAGTTACGTAGAGAATGAAATCTACTATAATCTATGAATTTAAAGTCCATCATCAATATTTTATCCCAGTAACATCAATCAATATACATCCGAATCAAATATTCATCTTTGCACTACATGCCAAAGATATTCATCATTGGTCATGTTCATTTAAACACTGCTCATCTTTGCACTACGTGCCAAAGATATTAATCAATCATCCATGTTCATCTCAACACTGCTCAAAGACTACTAAAGCCAAAGATATTCTTGAAATCATTCATCTTTGCACTACAAAGCCAAAGATATTCTTCAGAAATCATTCATCTTTGTGACTATAAAAGCCAAAGATATTCAATAATATCATCATTTAAGACCGAGGATGATGAAAATATTTTAAAGAAACGAATCCGGTGAAACAAAATGACAAGGATTAAGGATTCGTACTTGGTTTTATCCACATCCAAAAAATACCTCAAAAATAATCATAGTGGTGTAAAATTCAAGAATGATCAAAACATGGATACAATCGAGTTAGTATCCGCAATAGATATTTTGGACAAAAAGAAGAAATTTTATTTTTCTATGAATGAATAGTACAGATACGTGAATAAGTCAGATATCGTGAATAAGGCCGATACGTGAATAGTAACTCAGACACCAAAAGATAGAAATTCCACAAAAACATCTTCACGCTCACATAATAGTACTCGTGAATAAGAACTCGTGAATAAGAACTCATGAATAGTAACTCGTGAATAGTAACTCATGAATAAGAACCCATGAATAGTAACCCGAGCATAAAAAAGTTCCAAATTTGATAAAACTTCAGATCAACATTTCAAAGATAATGATATTGAAGAAATAATATCATTAAAAAAATAATATCCTTTACCTCGAAAGACAAGATTTAAATAAACACAGGATATAAGCTATGACTTGAACTTGCACCAGATATAGCAATACTCAAAGTATACTCAAAATACTCACAAGAATACACTCGATAATATAGAGAGAAAACTTCATTTACTTCGTGTGATTTTCAATTCTAACCCAAGACCTATTTATAGGAAATCGCTTAGTAACACCAAAAGCGAGAAAATTTAATATATTAATAATATTATTTTTCCACATCTTCCCACGCACACCATCAGCTGAAATCAACCACTAACACATGTCCCATAAGTGACAAAAACGTTTTTCATGCAAAAGTTACTTAAAACTCCAAAAAATGATAATCAATTAATCCTAACTTCAATAATTCATAATAAATAGCCCTTTCATCAGAAAATTCGAATCTCATGAGTTTTTATAGAAAATTCAATTCTCTACAACTTTGCAGAAGAAAGTTTTTCCAAATTCCAAATAAAATTGATCGAAATCCACAAACGATCGATTTTACAAAGTTATAATCAAATTTCAATTAATAAATGAGGTCCGAGACATGTTTAACATGTTTTAAACATTTATTGCAACAAAATACTCTTCCTCCTCAGATACTCATATATCCCACATTCGTTGTAAAAATATCACCATTATTATATTATTAAAATATAATAATATATTTAAATGAATTATTTTATCGGAAAAGATAAAATTTCAATTTTTAACAATTGTCACATTAAAATTTTCTCCATCTATATCAATATTTTTCTCATCATATGAATCAATAATTAATTATTCACAAATAATATTACGAATCACAATATTGACAACCGTGCGGTTCTGGGAAAGAGGGGCTTCCAATAAGAAATTTCTTCTATGGCGCCGCAATTAGGTGACCAAACCTCTCCTTAGATGTAACTTTCTAGACATTGCCAATAATGTTATCTAATATTTATTCGGATAATATGAATTATTGTTTCGATAATGAAAAAATCGTGTAATGACAATTATTGAAACAACAAAGAATATAAAATATCAACGCAAAGAATTATTAACTCAATAAAATTTGAATCAAAGAATTATCGTAACCATTATTGAGTAGTGCCTTCTTACGTAAGAATCAATAATTGGTGCAATACTGGTGTGCTTCTTGCTCAACAACGGCAGTATTAGTGTTTTTTAACCACCGGTATTCCAACAAGATAACCAGAATAACTACGCCTGTTATTTAAAAACAACTTATATATTTGCGTTTTTCTTCATCCAATCGCTCAAGTTATGGGGCCCACACATGGGTCATGGCTACCGTTGCATTTAATATTCCCGACAAAGATTTAATATTCCACGACCAAACGAATATTCCCGACGATAATGAATATTTTATAACCACTTGCTTAATTTGAAATATTTGCATATTTAACCCTTAACTATCCACATTAATCAAATCAACCCTTACTATTTCAAAATAATAAATAAAGGAAATTTCTTTTTATTTAAAAAATTTTGGGGTCTTACAACCTCCCTCCTTATGAAATTTCGTCCTCGAAATTGACGACGTACTCGGTGTGTTTCGAAAAGGTGAGGATACCTCGCTTTCATTTCCGTTTCCAATTCCCGGTCATTTCCTCTATATAGCATGATTCCTCCACAAAACTTTAACTTGTGGTATAACCTTTCATGGCGTAGGACACACTCCTTCCTATCCAAAATCTTGATGACAGTACCTCCTCATACGTTAAGTCTTCTATTATCTCGTAGGATTTCTAACTCTATAACGTGGTTCGGGTCTTTCACATATTTTAAGTATGAGATATGTGAAACACATTATGAACACGAGACATACTTGAGGTAACGCAAGTCTATAGGCTACATTTCCTACTCTCGGTCAAGAATTTGAAATGGACCGATAAATCGTGGATTCGAGCTTTCCTCTCTTCCCAAATCTTGTAACTCCCTTTTATGGAGCAACTCGCAACAATACATGATCCCTACATTAAATTCCACGTCCTTTCGATGAAGATCCGCATAACTCTTTTGTCGATCTTGTGCCGCTTTTGTATACGTTGTCGAATCATTTGGATCTTTTCGGTAGTCATACGCATTTAACTCGGGTCCCAACAATGTTGCTTCACCCACCTCATCCCAACATATCGAGAACGACATTTTCGGTCCATATAATGCTTGAATGGAACCATGCCTATATTTGTTTAATAACTATTGTTGTATGAGAATTCCACCAATGGCAAGTACTTATCCCAACTTCCTTTGAAATCTAGGACACGAGTTTTAATATATCTTCAAGAGTTTGAGTAGTCCTTTTCGATTGCCCATCCGTTTAAGGATGGTACGCCAAATCAATCGTAAATTCGCGCCAAAGCTTTCTACAAACTAACCCAAAATCATGAAGTGAATCTTGGGTCACGATCTAAAACTATGGATACTTTGGCATGCCATGCAACCTCACAATCTCATTCAAATACATACTAAAGAAGACGTTCGAGGAATAAGTCTCTCGATCGGTAAGAAATGAGCAGACTTGGTTAATCTATCAACAATAACCCAAATAAGCATTGATGCCTTGAGAAAGCCGCAGGAAGATTAGTAATGAAATTGTGGTAATGTGTTCCCACTTTCATTAGGAATCTCAAGTGGTTGCAACGGACCCTTAGGTACAAGATGCTCGCCTTTACACGTTGACAAGTTAAACATCTCGAGATAAACTACGCGATCTCTCTCCTCATATTGCTCCACCAAAATGTATGTCGAAGATCACGATACATTTTTAGTACTTCCGAGATGGATTGAAAACAATGTGTTGTGTGCCTCCATCATGATTCTATGCTTCAAATCAAAATCATTAGGAATGCAAAGTCTGAGTGACTCAAGTATCAATTCTCGCTTCCTAATAGCTCCTTCTTGTACTTTCTTCTTCATACGCATCGGCTCCGGGTGGGGTGGCTCGAAAGCAACCTTAACTTTTCTATTAAAGTTGGCTCTAAGCGTATACTTGACATCATCGCACTCGCGTTCAAGATATAATCTTCTACTCATCGCCGTCACTACCACGTTCGCTTTCCGGGATGGCATAATCGTAACATGTCTTTGAAATGAGTCTCTCTCTTGAGTTCTTGAAGCTCTTCCCACATTCCTTGCTCCATTTGAATTTTGTATCTCTACGAGTCAATTTGCGTTAATGGAATAGCGATTCGAGAATATCCTTCAACGAATCTCGATAATAACCAACTAAGTTTGAAAACTACGCTTTCGATAATCGACTTAGTTGCTCTCAATCGTGACTCATATCCCAATCTTGGATAAGACGTCACAATGACACCTATCGATTTATTATCGCGAATATGACGCCCCTACAGAGAAAGTCCGCTTAGGTGAATTCCAAAGGAAGTCACAAGATAAAGGCTCAGTACCAAATTCTATTGTTGAATTTTTACTCCTCGAAGTTCAATAGAGCCATTCGATATGAGATTTTAGAAATGAGTTTTGTCAGACCGGGTTCAAAGTCGATACAAAATTTAATATCGAGCTTTGGGAGTAAGCCAAGAAATTCATCAGGAAATACGTCAGGAAAAATCAATAACAACAGGAATATTATTCAAATCTGACGTGTCTTTATTCAAATTCAAATCCATAACATGGACTAAGAAAACTTCACATCCGTAATAAACGAATGACTTCATGGCTTGATATGAAAATGTTTGACTACAATGGTTTGATTGCTTGAATTGAATAATGAGTTGCTTAGGAATATGAAAACTAACAACCTTACAAAAGCAATCAATTTGGCATGATGAGTAGTTAACCTTAAAATCACATCAAAAGCAAATATCTCTATAGAAAAATAAGGTTAATGTGTAATGTGATAGTGCCAACTTGAATCAAGCAAGATTTTTAAACAACGGATGTAATGAAAGTTTCTCTAATGGAGTCTCCACAAATAGGTCAAAGTTTAATTTCTCCGTAGTCAAGTTCAAACGCTGAGCGCAAAAAGAGAGATAAAAGAATGGGTAGAACCAATATCTAGTAAGGTATATACTTGCAAGAATTTATAATTAACTAACCTGCTGCTAACCTTCGGGTTCCTCGCATTTTGACCGATCACAACAAACGCTCTTCCCTAATCGTTGACTTTGACTTTTTCGGGACGATCTTTTGAGTCACCGTCCCCCATTGAACTAGGTTTTCATTCATCGCATAATCTCGAGCGATATGTCCTTCCTTTCCACAATTATAGCATACCTTGAACTGTTGTGGGCGGTTTGGACCGATATGTCCTCTTTTCCGCATTTGTAGAAGATATGGGGTGGTCGTTCTCTCTCCCCTTAAAACTAGTTCTACAGCACGACGTCTTCACATGGTCGTTGTTGAATCTCTCTTTTTAAAATCTCCTCCCGACTCGCTTCTTCTATTTTCATGGCCACGATTACCACCGGAGTGATTTACCGCTTTGTACGTATTCTTCTTTCTCATTGGTTATCGCTATTCGATGACTCGCTATCTTGAGATGATCTCGGTTATGGTCCTCGGTTGAACGTACTCGTTATCTCGCTTCTAACAATCCGAGCCTCATTGACAACATCTGAATAGAGAGAAAATTTATGAGAAATGAGATATCGACGTATGTTGGGTTTCAAACCTCTCGTAAACATCCGCGTCATACGTTCCTCATTCTCCACCAAATGAGGTGCAAACACGGATAACTCCGCAAACTTCGCCACGATTGGGACACCGCCATGTTATTCTCGCTCTAGTCTAATAAACTCCACTTCCTTCATACGATTTAATACTTTCGTGGAAGTACTTGTCATTGAACTATTTTCAAACGTCTCCCATGACATACTCTTGAAGTAGTTTGGATGGATACGCTTCACGTGATTCCCACCGAAGTCTGCCTCGCCACGGAACATAAAAGTAGCGAATGGAACTTTTTCGTTTTCTCCGTACATCCCAAGACATCGAATATCTTGGTAATTTGTTTGACCCACGTCCTCCGCTTTAATTCGGATACGGCTTTCCCCGAAGCACGGTGGTCCCAACTCTTTGAATCGCTTGCATTTGTGACCACCCGTGAATTGCTATCATTTCTCCTGTATTTTGAACACGAGTCTCCTCATGCGATTTTTTGCATGAACTCGCAAAAGCTTCTAAACATCCCTCGCTCATCATCTCGCTTCCGGTGGTGTTGTTCACGGGAGGAACATTGCCACTGTTGCACGCTCTCTCCTCGTTGGTAAAGACAGGCATCTCCACGGTCTCATTTACTCCATTGTTAATATTCTCATCGACATTCTCAACATCTTGTCATAAAATAAGGGTTAATTAAGGAAATCAATATATCACATAATATCCCTATATCTTGACCAACTAACAAATAAGCTTAGTAGGACACACTAGCGAAGGATTTACTCGTCTCTCCCTCCTAGTTCTATTCCCCGATCTCCGCCAGAGATCATATCCCTAAGCTCGATATTAACCATGACGCCCCCAAAATAGGTATACACAACACCCATTACGAGTCGCCAAATACATGGTACAAAAAAGCAAACTACAACTTCAATAATACAAATGTCGTGTGAAATACGACAATATATAACTGTGAGTTTAAATATAATATTGTCTTCTAGATAATATCCACATGCAAATAAATCCCCATCATAATTATTGATTCATTATTTTACAAAATGGTGAGGACTACTAAACAACTCTCTCTAGAACCTTCATTCCATACCCCGACTAAGACTCGCTACATTCTCGCCTCCCGAGAAGAAAAATGGAACAACAAGGAAAAGGGTGAGCTCAACTAGCCCGGTAAAGAATATTATGACTAAGATAATATACAACAAATTATCGTTAGTCTTCAACGAGGAAAAATACGATAGAATACAATAGACAACAAGTTTGAGATCAATATTCGCGGTGAAATAATAATTCATAGAAGAGTTACGTAGAGAATGAAATCTACTATAATCTATGAATTTAATAGATCCATCATCAATATTTTATCCCTCAGTAACATCAATCAATATACATCCGGAATCAAATATTCATTTTGCACTACATGCCAAAGATATTCATCGATCGGGTCATGTTCATTTAAACACTGTTCATCTTTGCACTACAAAGCCAAAGATATTAATCAATCTGGTCATGTTCATCTCAACACTGTTCATCTTTGACACTGAGCCAAAGATATTCAGAAATCATTCATCTTTCAGACTACGGGCCAAAGATATTCTTGAGAAATCATTCATCTTGACACTAAAGCCAAAGATATTCAATAATATCATCATTTAAGACTGAGGATGATGAAAAATATTTTTAAAGAAACGAATCCAGTGAAACAAAATGACAAGGATTAAGGATTCGTACTTGGTTTTATCCACATCCAAAAAAATACCTCAAAAATAATCATAGTGGTGTAAAATTCAAGAATGATCAAAACATGGATACAATCAGAGTTAGTATCCAGAATAGATATTTTGGACAAAAAGAAGAAATTTTATTTTTAGGTGAATAAGGCCAGATATCGTGAATAGTCCGAGTATACGTGAATAGTCCGATATCACGTGAATAGTAACTCAGACACCAAAAGATAGAAATTCCAAAAACATCTTCACGCTTCATGAATAAGACTCGTGAATAAGAACTTCGTGAATAGTAACTCATGAATAAGAATCGTGAATAGTAACTCATGAATAGTAACCCATGAATAAGTAACCCCGACATGAAAAAGTTCCAAATTTGATAAAACTTCAGATCAACATTTCAAAGATAATGATATTGAAGAAATAATATCATTACAAAAAAATAATATCCCTTACCTCGAAAGACAAGATTTTAGTAAAAACACGGATATAAAGCTATGACTTGAACTTGCACCGTATAGCAATACTCAAAGTATACTCAAAATACTCACAAGAATACGCCGATAATATAGAGAAAACTTCAGTTTACGGTGTGATTTTCAATTCTAACCCAAGCACCTATTTATAGAAATTGCTTAGAACACCAAAAAGAAAATTTAATATATTAATAATATTATTTTTCCACATCTTCCTACGCACACCATCAGCTGAAATCAACCACTAACACATGTCCCATAAGTGACAAAAACGTTTTTCATGCAAAAGTTACTTAAAACTCCAAAAAATGATAATCAATTAATCCAGGAACTTCAATAATTCATAATAAATAGCCCTTTCATCAGAAAATTCGAATCTCGCTTGAGTTTTTATAGGAAATTCAATTCTCTACAACTTTGCGTAAGAAAGTTTTTCCAAATTCCAAATAGAAATTGATCGAAATCCACAAACGATCGATTTTACATTTATAATCAAATTTCAATTAATAAATGAGGTCCACCGAGCATGTTTAACATGTTTTAAACATTTATTGCAACAAAAATACTCTTCCTCCTCGTATACTCATATATCCCACATTCGTTGTAAAAAATATCACCATTATTATATTATTAAAATATAATAATATATTTAAATGAATTATTTTATCAGAAAAAGATAAAATTTCAATTTTTAACAATTGTCACATTAAAATTTTTCTCCATCTATATCAATATTTTTCTCATCATATGAATCAATAATTAATTATTCACAAATAATATTACAGAATCACAATATTGACAACCAGGCAGTTCCCAAGAAAGAGGGGCTTTCAATAAGAATTTCTTAACTCATGCGCCGCAATTAGGTGACCAAACCTCTCTTAGATGTAACTTTCTAGACATTGCCAATAATGTTATCTAATATTTATTCGAGATAATATGAATTATTGCTTCGATAATGAAAAATATTGTGTAATGACAATTATGAAACAACAAAGAATATAAAATATCAACGCAAAGAGAATTATTAACTCAATAAAAAATCGAATAAAGAATTAATTGTGAACCATTATTGAGTAGTGCCTTCACGTAAGAATCAATAATTGGTGCAATACCGTGCCACTTGTTCAACAACGCGTATTAGTGTTTTTTAACCATAGGGTATTCCAATGAAGATTAACCAGAATAACTACGCCGTTATTTAAAAACAACTTATATTTGTCGTTTTCTTCATCCAATTGCTTTCACGTTATGGGGCCCACACATGGTCGCTTTTTGCCGTTGCATTTAATATTCTACGATGTCATTTAATATTCCACGACCAAACGAATATTCCCTACGATAATGAATATTTTATAACCACTGCTTAATTTGAAATATTTGCATATTTAACCCTTAACTATCCACATTAATCAAATCAACCCTTACTATTTCAAAATAATAAATAAAGGAAATTTCTTTTTATTTAAAAAAATTTGGGGTCTTCTGATGACCCAAGATTCACTTCAAGATTTTGGGTTAGCTTGCAAAAAGCTATGGGCATGGATTTACGATTATTTAAGATACCATCCTCAAACCAGACGAGACAATCGAAAGGACTATTCAAACTTTTGAAGATTTATTAAGACTACATGTCCTAGACTTCAAGGCGGTTGGGATAAGTATTTACCATTGGTGGAATTCTCCTACAACAACAGTTATCGTAAGTATAGGTGTAGCTCCATTTGAAGCATTATATGGACGAAAGTGTCGCTTCTCAAGTATGTTGGACGAGGTGGGTGAAGAACTTTGTTGGGACCCGAGTTGGTACGTATGACTACGGAAAAGATCCAAATGATTCGACAACGATACAAAGCGGCACAAGATCGACAAAAGAGTTATGCGGATTTTCATCGAAAGGGCGTGGAATTTAGTGTGGGGATCATGTATTATTGAGTTGCTCCGTGGAAGGGAGTTACAAGATTTGGGAGAGAGGAAAGCTCAATCCACGATTTATTGGTCCATTTCAAATTCTTGACCGAAAGTAGGAAATGTAGCCTATAGACTCGCGTTACCTCCAAGTATGTCTCGTGTTCATAATGTGCTTCACATATCATACTTCGTAAATATTTGAAAGACCCGAACCACATTATAGAGTTAGAACCGGACGAGATAAATAGAAGACTTAACGATGAGGAGGTACACAAGATCTTGGATAGGAAGGAGCATATCCTACGCAAGAAAGGTCATACCACAAGTTAAAGTTTTGTGGAGGAATAAATTATAGAGGAAATGACACAGGAATGGAAAGCGGAAATGAAAGCGAGGTATCCTCACCTTTTCGAAACACTGTGTATCGCGACGTCAATTTCGAGGACTTAAATTTCATAAGGAGGGAGGTTGTAAGACCCCAACTTATTATTAATGAAATTTAATGTTCTCTATTTATTATTTTGAAATAGTAAGGTTGATTTGATTAATGTGGATAATTAGGGGTAAAATATAAATATTTCAAAATAAAGTGGTTATAAAATATTCATTGTTGTCGGGGAATATTCGTTTGGTCGTGGAATATTAAATATTTGGGAATATTCAAATGACGGCAAATGGCCACATAATGCCATAACAAGCGATTGGATGAAGAAAACGACAAATATAAGTGGTTTAAAGCGATTATATGATGCTAAAAAAATAATTTATGGTTAAATATAAGTGGTTTAAAAATATTGATTCTACGTGAAGAAGGCATACTCAATAATGGTTACAAGAATTTTTTCATTTTATCGAAGTTAATAATTCATATTATATTGTTGTTGAATAAATATTAGATAACATTATTGGCAATGTCTGAATAATAAAGTAACATTATTGGCAAGGAGAGGTTTGGTCACTAATTAGGTTTGGTCACCTAATCAGCGCAAGAAGAAATTCTTATCGAAAGCCCTCTTTCCTGAACCGCACGGTTGTCAATATTGTGATTCGTAATATTATTTGTGAATAATTAATTATTGATTCATATGATGAGGAAAATATTGATTTTATATGGATATAGATGGAGAAAAATTTTAATGTGACAATTGTTGAAAATTGAAATTTTATCTTTTCCGATAAAATAATTCATTTAAATATATTATTATATTTTAATAATATAATAATGGTGATATTTTTACAACGAATGTGGGATATATGAGTATACGAGGAGGAAGAGTATTTTGTTGCAATAAATGTTTAAAACATGTTAAACATGTTGGTGGACCCCATTTATCGATGAAATTTGATTATATACGTAAAATTGTCAAGTTTGTGGATTTTTTGGCCAATTTCTATTTGGAATTTGGAAAATTTTCTTCTGCAAAGTTGTAGAGAATTGAATTTCCTATAACAACTCGCGAGATTCGAATTTTCTGATGAAAGGACTATTTATTATGAATTATTGAAGTTCCAAAGTTCCGAAATAATTAATTTTGGGAGTTTTAGTTAATTATTTTGAGAAAAACGTTTTTGCAACTAAGTTGGCCTCACATGTGATTCAAATGGGTTGAGATCAGTTGTCTAAGGTGGGCTAAAGAAAATGTGAAAAACATATTAATATTATATTCAATTTTCTGCTTTGGTGTTCTAAGCATTTTCCTATAAATAGGGTGCTTGGGTTAGAATTGAAAACACACCGTAAACTCAAGTTTCTCTCTATTTCTCTCTCGATATATTGAGCGTATTCTTGTGAGTATACTTTGAGTATTGTTAGATGGTGAAGTTCCCTTCAAAGAAGATAAATTTATTCCATTTAGAAGTATCTTAATCTTTCGAGGTAAGGAATGTTATTTTCTTCTCAAATGATATTATTTCTTCAATATCATTATCTTTGAAATATTGGTTGGAACTTTTATCAAATTTGGAACTTTTTAATGTCTGGGTTACTATTCACGAAAGTTATTATTCACGAGTTCTTATTCACGCAGTACTATTAAGTAAGCGTGAAGATATTTTTTTGTGGAATTTCTATCTTTTGGTGCTTGAGTTACTATTCACGATACTACAGACTATTCACGATCTCAAGACTATTCATAGAAAAATAAAATTTCTTCTTTTTGTCCAAAATATCTATTCGGATACTAGCTTGATTGATCCATGTTTTGATCATTCTTGAATTTTACACCACTATGATTATTTTTGAGGTATTTTTTCGATGTGGATAAAACCAAGTACTAATCCTTAATCCTTGTCATTTTGTTTCACCGGATTCGCTTTCTTTAAAATATTTTTCATCATCCTCGGTCTTAAATGATGATATTATTGAATATCTTTGGCACCAGAGTGCAAAGATGAATGATTTCTGAAGAATATCTTTGGGCGTAGTGCAAATATGAACATGTGTTTAGATTAAACATGATTAATCGATGAATATCTTTGCCTCAGAGTGCAAAGATGAATATTTGATTCAGATGTATATTGATTGATGTTACTGAGGATAAAAGATGAGCGATGAACTTTTAAATTCATACATGTAAGATAGTAGATCAGATTCTCTACTTAACTCTTCTAATGAATTATTATTTCCGCATGCGAATATTGATTTAAAATTTGTTGTCTATTGTATTCTATTAGATTTTCCCCATTGAAGACTAACGGTAATTTGTTGTATATTATCTTAGTCATAATATTCTTTCTTTTACCGGGCTAGTTGAGCTCACCCTTTTCCTTTTGTTCCATTTTTTCTTCTCGGGAGGCGAGAATATAGCGATAGATTTAGCCTGGGGTATGGAATGAAGGTTTTAGAAAGAATTGTTTAGTAGTCCTCACCATTTTTGTAAAATAATGTATCAATAAATGTGATGAGGATTTATTTGAGTATAGATATTGTGCAGAAGATAATATTTGTATTCAAACTCACGCTTTTCTTGTTGTAATAATAAAGTTGTAGTTGTTTACGTACCATGTATTGACAACTCAGAATGGGTGATGTATACCTATTTTGGGGGCGTCACAGTTAGCTTGCAAAAAGCTATGGGCACAGATTTTGATTTAGTTCGGTATACCATCCTCAAACGGACGGATAATCAGAGAGGACTATTCAAACTCTTGATGATTTATTAAGACTCTGTGTCCTAGACTTCAAAGGGAGTTGGGATAAGTATTTACCATTGGTGGAATTCTCCTATAACAACAGTTATCAGACAAGCATTGGTATGGCCCCATTTGAAGCATTGTATGAACGAAAGTGTCGCTCTCCAGTATTGTGACGCCCCCAAAATTAGGTATACATCACCCATCTTGGGTCGCCACTTACATGGTACAGAATTTAAATACAACTTATTAACATAACTGTCGTGTACAATACGACATAAACTGTGAGTTTAAATACAAATATCGTCTACTAGATATTATACAAACTCAAAAAAAAAGTCCTCATTATAATTATTATCACACTATTTCACAGAATAGTGAGGACTACTAATGCTATCTTCAGGACCATCACTCGTTTCCCCGACTCGTCCCAGCTATATTCTCATTTCCTGAAGAGAACAGTGAAAGAAAGGGTGAGCTCAACTAGCCCAGTAAGAAATATTATGACTAAGATAATGCAGAATAAATTATCAATAGTCTTCAACAATGTTAAACTGATAAAATACAATAGACAACCCGGTTTAAGCTGCGGTGGAATAAGCAATCCATTAAAAGAGTCAGTAGAAAATAAAGTCTACTATCTTTTAGGTTTAAAAGGTTTTTCATCACTGTTATAGCTGAGACTCAGCTTTAATAAATATTCCACATCATCGAATCACCCCTGCACTACGGCCAAGGATATTATTTAGTATCACGACCACAATTATTCATGCACTACGGGCCAAGAATATTTGTGTATTCATTAATGGTCATGATCATGCCAACAACTGTCCACCAATGCACTACGGCCACTGAGGATTTTTATCACATCATTTGTAACATTACGGTCATGATTACAATTGAATAGTCTCTCGGTCATAATCATACCAAGTCCATCTATGCACTACGGTGCCACGTATGACTTTCAACATAATATAAACATTAGGATGATGACAATGATATAAGAATTCAATAAAACAAGTTCAAGAATTATTTTATCCGGGGAATTATTAACGCCCAAATTATCAACACGACATCTTTGTTTTGTAGAGTAAAATTCAAGAATGATCGGAAGAATATTTCCATGAAAAGATCTTTGGATGAAACGCAAATATCAAGGATATTCTACTAATTTCATGGAGTATAGAAGTCAAAGTTTTAACCAACCTGGGTATAATAAAGAATGGAATAACAAAAGAAATCACCATGCACGCGAGATCAGATGCATAAAGTTATTCAGCAGAATAATAATAACGGAACAGTCGGTGAAATTCACAAGCGAGGATGTTCCAATGAGAATAATAAAGATGGAACCAGATCAGGTGTAAAACACACAGATAAGATATTCCAACAGAATGGTAAAGACGGAACCGTGTCCGGTGTAAAACACATGACAGGATGTTCCAAATGAATAATAATAAAGGCGGAACTGTGTGGGTGTAAAACACATGCACAGGATGTTCCAAGCAGAATAATAGGAGAATGTCACCAAGTATAGGGTAAACCACGATACAAAAGTTATTCCAGCAGAATAATAAGCAATGGAATAACAACAGTTCTCTTCATGAATAAGAAAGAATAACACCCCTTACTTTTGGTAGGAGATTGAATCTCGCAATGCAGTGTAAGTAACAAAATACTCTTCTTCTTTCTCTCTTATTCTCTCTATACTTTCTCTCTCTATAGCTTGAATGAATTCGTGAAAAATAATGAAGCCCTAGGCCTCTATTTATAGAAGATTTCTAGCTTAAGACCGCCGTGTGAAAAGGCAAGTGGCTCGACGACTAATGATGTGAAAAGAAAAGTGGTTTGACCTCAGTAATGTGAAACGACAAGTGGTTCGACGCCGTAATGTGAAACAACAAGTGGTTCGATGTCCGGTAAAGGTAATTACTATTAACGAAGGTAATTACTATTCACAAGGTAATTACTATCATTGAAGGTAATTCTTATTCGACGAAGGTAAATACTATCGACGAAGGTAAATACTATTCACAAGGGTAATTACTATTGATTGAAGGTAATTACTATTGATTTAAGGTAAATACTTTATTCACAAGGGTAATTACTATTGACGAAGGTAATTACTATTGACGAAGGTAAATACTATCGATGAAGAGACTCTTAGATGATGACATATAGAGCCCCCAAAATAATCAAACTTACCACAAATCATTTTATTTTCATCAACACATATTTAATCTTTCAACAATTATTAATCATTTATAACTTTGTCGTCTCAATTATTGATGTAAGACCCGACCTTTTATAAATAAAGATGAATTTTTCTATAAATATTATTTTTGAATATTATGGAATAAATTTGATATAATGTTATAGTTGTGGGTAATATTTATAAATTTTGCAAAGTATGCAAGTTGTTATAAAATATTTCGTTTGCTTGGGGAATATTCTTTTTGTTAGGGAATATTCGCATACAATGGCTCAATCATTGGTGGACCCCCTAAGCGTAATTATTGTCGGATTGAGAAAACGACAAAAATATTTTATAAAAATAACTAATGAGGTGTTACCGTTAAAACTGTTGAAATAAATGGTGGGTAAAGTAAAGAATCTGCGTGGTTGCGATAGTAGAAGACGGTCAGATTGATTATTGATGCTTACGTGAGAAGTCACTCACTATGCTTTCAATTATTGCTACGATAATTCTGCATCATATCTCTTATATTATTGATTCAATTATTATTGTCACAAGATCATCCGTATAATATGTTATAGTATTAAATCAATAATTGAGACGACAAGTCATAAATGATTAATAATTGTTGAAAGATTAAATATGTGTTGATGAAAATAAAATGATTTGTGGTAAGTTTGATTATTTTATGGGGGCTATATGTCATCATCTAAGAGTCTCTTCGTCGATAGTATTTACCTTCGTCGATAGTAATTACCGTCACAATAGTAATTACCCTTGTGAATAGTATTTACCTTCGTCAAAAGTAATTACCCTTGTGAATAGTATTTACCTTTCATCAATAGTAATTACCTTCGTTAATAGTAATTACCTTTACCAGGCGTCGAACCACTTGTCGCTTAACATTACAGCGTCGAACCACTTGTCGTTTCACATTACAAAGCGTCAAACCACTTTTCTTTTCACATAATTAGTCGTCAATGTGACACCCCAAAATAGGTATACATCACCTATTACGAGTTGTCAATACATGGTACGTAAAACAACTACAACTTTATTATTACAACAAGAAGCTGTGAGTTTGAATACAAATATTATCTTCTGAAATAATATCTATACTCAAATAAATCCTCATCACATTTATTGATACATTATTTTACAAAAATGGTGAGGACTACTAAACAATCCTTTCTAAAACCTTCATTCTATACCCCGAGGCGCACTCGCTTATATTCTCGCCTCACGAGAAAAATGGAACAAAAGGAAAAGGGTGAGCTCAACTAGCCCAAGTAAAGAATATTATGACTAAGATAATATACAACAAATTATCGTTAGTCTTCAACAGGGAAAAATCTAATAGAATACAATAGACAACAAATTTTAAATCAATATTCGCATTGAAATAATAATTCATTAGAAGAGTTAAGTAGAGAATGCAAACTACTATCTTCTATGTATGAATTTAAAAGTTCACCGCTCATCTTTTATCCCTGTAACATCAATCAATATATATCTCGAATCAAATATTCATCTTTGCACTACAGGCCAAAGATATTCATCGATTGGTCATGTTCATTTAAACACTGTTCATCTTTACTACTCTGAGCCAAAGATATTCTTCAGAAATCATTCATCTTTTGCTTCTGGGCCAAAGATATTCTTAAGAAATCATTCATCTTTGCACTTCTGAGCCAAAGATATTCCATAATATCATCATTTAAGACCGAGGATGATGAAAAATATATTTTTAAAAAAGCGAATCCAATTGAAACAAAATGACAAGGATTAAGGATTAAGGATTCGTACTTTAGTTTTATCCACGTCAAAAAAATACCTCAAAAATAATCATAGTGATGTAAAATTCAAGAATGATCAAAACATGGATACAATCAGAAGTTAGTATCCGAGAATAGATGTTTTAGACGAAAAGAAGAAATTTTATTTTTGATTGAATAAGATCAGATATCGTGAATAAGTCAGAGTATCGTGAATAGTGCCGTATCGTGAATAGTAACTCAGACACCAAAAGATAGAAATTCCACAAAAACATCTTCACGCTTCATGAATAGTACTCGTGAATAGTAACTCGTGAATAGTAACTCATGAATAAGAACTTCGTGAATAGTAACTCATGAATAGTAACCCATGAATAAGTAACCCCGAGCATGAAAAAGTTCCAAATTTGATTAAAACTTCAGATCAACATTTCAATTATAATGATATTGAAGAAATAATATCATTACTAAAAAAAAAAATAATATCCCCTTACCTCGAAAGATCAAGACTTTCATTTAGAATAAGGGTATAAGTCTTTGAAGGAACTTTGCAAAATCTAACAATACTCAAAGTATACTCAAAATACTCACAAGAATACGCTCGATAATATAGAGAGAAAATTTCGGTTTTCGGTGTGATTTTCAATTCTAACCCTAAGACCTATTTATAGGAAAATGCTTAGACCAAAAGCAGAAAATTTAATAAAATATATTATTATTAATAAATTTCCTACGCCTCTTTGGAAATCAGATCCCAACATTTCCCACATGCCAACCTTCTAGAAAGAAATGATAAAAACGTTTTCATAAAATAAATAATTAAAACTTACAAAAATCAATTATTTGAACTTGAACTTCAATAATTCATAATAAATAGCCCTTTCATCAGAAAATTCGAATCATCGGGAGTTTTTATAGGAAATTCAATTCTCTACAACTTTACAGAAGAAAGTTTTTCCAAATTCCAAATAGAAATTGACCGAAATCCACAAACGGGTGATTTTCTGTTTATAATCAAATTTCGATCAATAAATGGGGTCCACCGACATTTTTAACATGTTTTAAACATTTATTGCAACAAAATATTCTTCCTCCTCGTATACTCATATATCCCACATTCGTTTGTAAAAATATCACCATTATTATATTATTAAAATATAATAATATATTTAAATGAATTATTTTATCGGAAAAAGATAAAATTTCAATTTTCAACAATTGTCACATTAAAAATTTTCTCCATCTATATCCACATAAAATTAATATTTTCCTCATCATATGAATCAATAATTAATTATTCACAAATAATATACTGAGAATCACAATATCGACAACCGAGGCGGTTCAGGGAAAGAGGGCTTTCAATAAGAATTTCTCCTTATGGTGCCGCAATTAGGTGACCAAACCTCTCCTTAGGCAGAACTTTCTAGACATTGCCAATAATGTTATCTAATAATATTATTAGGATAATATGAATTATTGCTTCGATAATGAAAATCTTGTGTAATGACAATTATTGAAACAACAAACAAAATATCAACGCGAAGAATTATTAACTCAATAAAATAATTGATAAATTAATTATCGTAACCATTATTGAGTAGTGCCTTTTACACGTAAGAATCAACAATTGGTGCAATACTGGTGTGCTTCTTGTGTTTTAACCACAAGAGTATTTTAACGAAGATTAACTGTGAATAACTACGCCGCTATTTTTTAACCAACTTATATTTGTCGTTTTCTTCATCCAATCGCTTTTTAGTTAT
Source organism: Panax quinquefolius (assembly GCA_020205615.1). Classification (NCBI taxonomy): domain Eukaryota; kingdom Viridiplantae; phylum Streptophyta; class Magnoliopsida; order Apiales; family Araliaceae; genus Panax; species Panax quinquefolius. The sequence goes on along the minus strand of CM035158.1, from coordinate 118,033,408 downwards.
GGGCCCACACATGCATACTGGCTTGAGTAAATACGAATATTCCCGAAAAGATTAATATTCCACGACCAAACGAATATTCCCAAACAACAATGAATATTTAATAACCACTTGCTTATTTTGAAATATTTGCGTATTTAACCCTTAACTATCCACATTAATCAAATCAACCCTTACTATTTCAAAATAATAAATAAAGGAAATTCCTTTTATTTAAAAATTTTGGGTCTTACAACCTCCCTCCTTATGAAATTTCGTCCTCGAAATTGGCGACACGTACTGCAGTGTTTCAAAAGGTGAGGATACCTCGCTTTCATTTTCGTTTCCAATTCCCAGTCATTTCTCTATAGCATGATTCCTCCACAAAACTTTAACTTGTGGTATGACCTTTCTTGGCGTAGGACATGCTCCTTCCTATCCAAGATCTTGACAGTACCTCCTCATACGTTAAGTCTTCTACTATCTCGTCTGGTTCTAACTCTATAACGTGGTTCGGGTCTTTCACATATTTTTAAGTACGGATATGTGAAACACATTATGAACACGAGACATACTCGGAGGTAACGCTTGAAGTCTATAGGCTACATTTCCTACTCGGTCAAGAATTTGAAATGGACCAATAAATCGTGGATTGAGCTTTCTCTCTTCCCAAATCTTGTAACTCCCTTCCGTGGAGCAACTCGCAACAATACACGATCCCTACATTAAATTCCACGTCCTTTCGATGAAGATCCACATAACTCTTTTGTCGATCTTGTGCTGGTTGTATATCGTTGTCGAATCATTTGGATCTTTTCGGTGAGTCATACGTCTTAACTTTCGGGTCCCAACAATGTTGCTTCACCCACCTCATCCCAACATATTGGAGAGCGACATTTTCATCCATATAATGCTTCAAATGGAGCCACACCTATACTTGCTCGATAAGCTGTTGTTGTAGGAGAATTCCACCAATGGTAAATACTTATCCCAATCGCCTTGAAGTCTCAGGACACGAGTCTTAATAAATCTTCAAGAGTTTGAATAGTCCTCTCGATTGTCCATCCGTTTGGGGATGGTATGCCGAACTAAATCGCAAATCCGTGCCCATAGCTTTTTTGCAAGCTAACCCAAAATCTTGAAGTGAATCTTGGGTCACGATCCGAAACTATGGATACAGCATGCCATGCAACCTCACAATCTCATTCACGCACATACTAAAGAAGACGCGAGGAATAAGTCTCCGTATCGGCAAGAAATGAAAGCAGACTTGGTTAATCTATCAACAATAACCCAAATAGCATTGATGCCTTGAGAAACCGTAGGAAGACCCGTAACAAAATCCATAGTAATGTGTTCCCACTTCCATTAGGAATATCAAGTGGTTGCAACGGACCCTTAGGTACAAGATGTTCGCCTTTACACGTTGGCAAGTTAAACACATCGAGATAAACTTTGCAATCTCTCTCTTCATATTGTTCCACAAAATGTATGTCGAAGATCACGATACATTTTAGTACTTCCAGGATGGATTGCAAATGGCGTGATTGTGTGCCTCCATCATAATCTTGTACTTCAAATCGAGTCGTTAGGAACACAAAGTCTAGAGTGGACTCAAGTATTCCTTCTTCATCAATTCTCGCTTCCTAATAGCTCCTTCTTGTACTTTCTTTCTTCTTCATACGCATCGGCTCCAAGAGTCGGTGGCTCGAAAGCAACCTTAACTTTTTCTATTAAAGTTGGCTCTGTCGTATACTTGACATCATCGCACTCGTTCCGCGATATGATCCTCTACTCAATGCGTCGCCTACCACGTTCGCTTTATCGGGATGGTATTGAATAGTGTGGTCGTAGTCTTTCAATAGTTCGAGCCAACGTCATTGCCGCGTGTTGAGTTCTTTTTGAGTGAAGAAATATTTAAGGCTTTTATGGTGCGAATATATCTCCACTTTCTCCCCATATAGATAGTGCCTCCATATTTTTAGCTGAACGATCACGCTAACTCTAGATCATGAGTAGGATAATTCCTCTCATACTCTTTAAGTTGTCGCGAGGCATAAAGGCTATGACTTTCCCACGTTGCATGAGAACACATCCTAACCCTTTGCTCAAGCATCATTGTAGATAACAAATCCATCCGAACCGGATGGTATTGTTAGAACAGTGCCAAAATAAGTCTCCTCTTAAGCTCTTGGAAACTTTTCTCGCATTCTTCGCTCCAAACGAATTTTGTATCCTTCCGAGTTATTTGAGTTAATGGAGTAGCGATTCGAGAAAACCCTTCCACGAATCTCGATAATAACCAAATTTAAGCCCAAAAAGCTACGCTTGATCCACCGACCGGTTGCTCTAACTTTGTATTGCTTCAATCTTCACGGATCAACAGATACTCCATGTTTCGACAATGCGTGCCCAAGGAATGCTACTTCCTCAAGCGAACTCGCATTTCTTCAATTTAGCATATAGTTTGTTTTCACGAAGCCTTTGGAGTACAAACTTTCAAATGGTGCTCATGATCTTCACGGCTTTTGGAATATATGAGGATGTCATCAATAAAGACAACAACGAATTGATCCAAATATTCCTTGAATACTCGGTTCATCATATCCATGAAAGCCGAGGAGCATTAGTTAGTCCGAAAGACATGACTAAGAATTCATAATGCAGATTCAGGAGTTCTAAAGGAAGTCTTTGGAATATCCTCGGTTCAAATCTTCATTTGATGATATCCCGAGCGAAGATCGATTTTTGAAAAGAATTGTGCCCTTCAGAATTGGTCAAACAAGTCATCAATACGAGGTAGAGGATACCTATTCTTGATGGTGATATGGTTCAATTCCGATAGTCAATACAAAGTCGCATACTCCCGTCTTTCTTCTTTACAAATAAAAGCAGAGCACCCCAAGGAGATATACTAGGACGAATGAAACCGATGTCCAACAATTCTCGTAGTTGGACCTTTAACTCTGAAGTTCAATAGGAGCCATTCGATATGGGTTTTAGAAATGGGCTTGTATGCAGGTTCAAGATCAATAAAGAATTCTACTTCACGTTACGGGGGTGACCAGGAAGTTCTTCAGAAATACGTCGGAAAGTCGATACAACAGAATATTATTCAAATTTGGCGTGTCTTTATTCAAATCCATAACATGGGCTAAGAAAGCTTGACATCCGCTTTTCAATAAGCGAATAGCTTTATGATTAGATATGATAGTGATTGATTTTAATGGTTTAGTTGCTTGAATTAATAACAACGGGTTGGTTAGGAATATGAAAACTAACAACCTTACGAAAACAATCAATTTTGGCATGATGAGTAGTTAACCAATCAATCCCTAAAATCACATCAAAAGCAAGTATCTTTAAAGAGATAAGGTCATTGGGGTAAGGTAATGGTGCCAACTTGAATCAAACAAGATTTATAAGCGATGGATGTGATGAAAGTTTCTCTAACGGAGTTTCCACGAGATAGGTCAAAGTCTAATTTCTGAGTCAAGTTTAACGTTGAGCACATGCAGAGAGATAAATGAATGGGTAGCACCCAGATCAAGTAAGGTATAAACTTCGCAAGAATTTATAAATAGCTTACCCGTGATCACCTCGTTTGGGTTCCTCGCATTATGACCAAATACAACAAACGCTTCTTCCGGAATCGTTGACTTTGACTTTTTCGGGACATTCTTTCGAGTCACCGTCCCCCATTGAACTAGGTTTCGCCATCTTGTATAATCTCGGCGATATGTCCTTCCTTTCCACAATTATAGCATACCTTGAAGCTGTTGTGGGCGGTTTGACCGATATGTCCCTCTTTTCCGCATTTGTAGTATATGACGGGTGGTCGTTCTCCTCCCTTAGAACCGATTCTTTTAAGACCGCTATCTTCTTACATGGTCGTTGTTAAATCTCCTCTTTTAAAATCTCCTCCGACTCGCTTCTTCTATTTTCATGGCCATGATTACCACCGAGTGGTTACCATTTCATCAAATCTGTTTTCTTTCTCCGCAGTTATCATTATTACATTGATCGCTATCTCTACGATCACGATCCTGGTTGTGGTCCTCAATTGGACCGTACTCGTTATCTCGCTCTAATAATTGAGCCTCATTTTAAACATCTCGAATAAAGAGAGAATTTATGAGAAATGAGATATCGACGTATCGCCGGTTTCAAACCTCTAAGAAACATCCGCGTCATCGTTCCTCATTCTCCACCAAATGAGGTGCAAACACGGATAACTCGCAAACTTTGCCTCATCTTTGAGACACCGCGTATTGTTTTGTTCAATCGATAAACTCCACTTCCTTCCGTATAGCGAACACTTTCGGAAAGTATTTGTCATTAAATAGCTTTTTGAAGCGTCTCCCGAGACATCTTTGAGTGCGGTGGATGGTACGCTTCATGAGACTCCACCGATGATCTGCTTCGCCACGGAACATAAAGGTGGCGAATGGAACCTTCTGTTCTCCGCATCCCAAGACATCGAATATCTTGGTAATTTGTTTGACCCATGTTTCCGCCATGATCGAATCTGGCTTTCCCTTAAATTCGTGGTCCCAACTTTGAAGCGCTTGGTTGTGACAACCCGTGAATTGCTATCATTTCTCTTGTATTTTGAACACGAGTTTCCTCAAATCGATTTTGCATGAAGCGCAAAAACTTCTAAACATCCCTCGTTCATCATCTCGCTTTCAATGGTGTTGTTCACGGGAGGAACATTGTCGACTTTGTTGCACGTTCTCCTCGTTGGTGAGTACAGCATCTCCACGGTCTCATTTCCATTGTTAATATTCTCGATTCGACATTCTCGAATCATCGCCATAAAACAAGGGTTAATTAAGGAAATCAATATATCACATAATATCCCTATATCTTGACCAACTAACAAATAAGCTTAGGTAGGACACACTAGCGAAGGATTTACTCGTCTCTCCCTCCTAGTTCTATTCCCCGATCTCCGCCGAGATCATATCCATAAGCTCGATACCAATGTGGCGCCCCAAAATAGGTATACATCACCTATTACGAGTTGTCAATACATCGTAGTGCGAAACAACTACAACTTTATTATTACAACAAGAAAGCTGTGAGTTTGAATACAAATATTATCTTCAGACAATATCTATACTCAAATAAATCCTCATCACATTTATTGATACATTATTTTACAAAATGGTGAGGACTACTAAACAATCCTTTCTAAAACCTTCATTCCATACCCAGACTCGTATTTCGCATTTATATTCTCGCCTCCGAGAAAAATGGAACAAAAAGGAAAAGGGTGAGCTCAATTAGCCCGATAAAGAATATTATGACTAAGATAATATACAACAAATTATCGTTAGTCTTCAACAGGAAAAATCTAATAGAATACAATAGGCAACAAATTTTAAATCAATATTCGCAGTGAAATAATAATTCATTAGAAGAGTTAAGTAGAGAATGCAAACTACTATCTTTTATGTATGAATTTAAAAGTTCACCGTCTATCTTTTATCCACGTAACATCAATCAATATATATCTGGAATCAAATATTCATCTTTGCACTACAGCCAAAAATATTCATCGATTAGTCATGTTCATTTAAACACTGTTCATCTTTGCAGACTACGGCCAAAGATATTCTTCAGAAATCATTCATCTTTGCACCTTTCACAGCCAAAGATATTCTTAAGAAATTATTCATCTTTGCACTTTGTGGCCAAAGATATTCCATAATATCATCATTTAAGATCGAGGATGATGAAAAATATATTTTTTAAAAGAAACGAATCCAATGAAACAAAATGACAAGGATTAAGGATTAAGGATTAAGGATTCGTACTTAGTTTTATCCACGTCCAAAATACCTCAAAATAATCATAGTGATGTAAAATTCAAGAATGATCAAAACATGGATACAATCGAGTTAGTATCCGAATAGATGTTTTAGACGAAAAGAAGAAATTTTATTTTTCTATTGAATAAGATCAGATATCGTGAATAGTGTCAGATATCGTGAATAGTCCGATATCGTGAATAAGTAACTCAGACACCAAAAGATAGAAATTCCACAAAAACATCTTCACGCTTACATGAATAGTACTCGTGAATAGTAACTTCGTGAATAGTAACTCATGAATAGTAATTCGTGAATAAGAACTCATGAATAGTAACCCCGACATGAAAAAGTTCCAAATTTGATAAAAACTTGGATCAACATTTCAAAGATAATGATATTGAAAAATAATATCATTACAAAAAAAAAATAATATCCCCACCTCGAAAGATCAAGACTTACAATTTAGAAATAAGGGTATAGTGATGAAGGGAACTTGCGAAATCTAACAATACTCAAAGTATACTCAAAATACTCACAAGAATACGCTCGATAATATAGAGAGAAAATTTGAGTTTCTCGGTGTGATTTTCAATTCTAACCTAAGACCTATTTATAGGAAAATGCTTAGAACACCAAAGCAGAAAATTTAATAAAATATATTATTATTAATAAATTTCCTACGCCTCTTTGGAAATCAGATCCCAACATTTCCCAAATGCCAACCTTCTAGAAAGAAATGATAAAAAACGTTTTTCATAAAATAAATAATTAAAACTTACAAAAATTAATTATTTGAGCTTGAACTTCAATAATTCATAATAAATAACCCTTTCATCAGAAAATTGAATCTCGGGAGTTTTTATAGGAAATTCAATTCTCTACAACTTTACTGGAAGAAAGTTTTTCCAAATTCCAAATAGAAATTGACCGAAATCCACAACCAAGCGATTTTATAAAGTTATAATCAAATTTCAATTAATAAATGGGGTCCACCGAGCATGTTTAACATGTTTTAAACATTTATTGCAACAAAAATATTCTTCCTCCTCGTATACTCATATATCCCACATTCGTTGTAAAAATATCACCATTATTATATTATTAAAATATAATAATATATTTAAATGAATTATTTTATCGAGAAAAGATAAAATTTCAATTTTCAACAATTGTCACATTAAAAATTTTCTCCATCTATATCCACATAAAATTAATATTTTCCTCATCATATGAATCAATAATTAATTATTCACAAATAATATTACGAATCACAATATTCGATAACTGAGCGGTTCGAGAAAGCAGGGCTTTCAATAAGAATTTCTCTAATCGGCAGCAGCAATTAGGTGACCAAACCTCTCCTTAGATGCAGAACTTTCTAGACATTGCCAATAATGTTATCTAATAATATTATTTGAGGATAATATGAATTATTGCTTCGATAATGAAAAATCTTGTGTAATGACAATTATTGAAACAACAAACAAAATATCAACGCAAAGAATTATTAACTCAATAAAATCTTTGAAAGTAATTCACGTAACCATTATTGAGTAGTGCCTTTTACGTAAGAATCAACAATTGGTGCAATACGGGTGTCATCTTGTGTTTTAACCATTTGAGTATTTTAACAAAGATTAATTGGTGAATAACTACGCCGTTATTTTTAACCAACTTATATTTGTCGTTTTCTTCATCCAATCGCTTTCAGTTATGGGGCCACACATACATTTGGTGTGCTAAAATGCATTTAATATTCTCCGACAAAGATTTAATATTCCACGACCAAACGAATATTCCCAAACAACAATGAATATTTAATAACCACTTGCTTATTTTGAAATATTTGCGTATTTAACCCTTAACTATCCGCATTAATCAAATTAACCTTACTATTTCAAAATAATAAATAAAGGAAATTCCTTTTTATTTAAAAATTTGAGGTCTTACACCAAGCCACTTGTCTTTTCACACTAGGCGGTCTTAAGTTTAAAATCTTCTATAAATAGAGGCTCAGGGCTTCATTATTTTTCCCGAATTCATTCAAGCTATAGAGAGAGAAAGTATATAGAGAATAAGAGAAAGAAGAAGAGTATTTTGTTACCACACCTTTCTTAAAGATTCAATCTCCTACCAAAAGTAAGGGGTGTTATTCTTTCTTATTCATGAAGAGAAGCATTGTTATTCCATTGCTTATTATTCATTGGAATAACTTGTATACGTGGTTTACCCTATACTTGGTGACATTCTTCTATTATTCATTGGAACATCCACATGCTGTGTGTTTTACAGGAATTCTGGTTAAAATCTTTATTATTTTGTTGGAACATCTCATGCGTGTGTTTTACAGGACACGGTTCCGTCTTTATTATTCTCATTGGAACATCCTATCTGGCAGTGTTTTACAGGACACGGTTCCGTCTTTTTATTATTCCATTGGAATATCCTGTCGTGTGTTTTTACACGGGACTGGTTAAAATCTTTATTATTACATTGGAATATCCTATCACGTGTTTTTTAACCGGATCCGGTTCCATCTTTATTATTCTGTTGGAACATCCTGCCGGTGTGAATTTCAACGACTGGTTCCGTTATTTATTATTACATTGGAATAACTTTTCATGCATGCGGTCTATCGCATGCATGGTGATTTCTTTTGTTATTCCATTCTTTATTATACCCGGTAAGTTAAAACTTTGACTTCTATACTCCATGAAATTAGTGGAATATCCTCGATATTTGCGTTTCATCCAAAGATCTTTTCATGAAAATATTCTTACGATCATTCTTGAATTTTACTCTACAAAAACAAAGATCATGTTAATAATTTGGGACGTTAATAATTCTGGATAAAATAATTCTTGAACTTGTTTTATTGAATTCTTATATCATTGTCATCATCCTCATGTTTATATTATGTTGAAAGTCATCCGTGGCCTGTAGAGCATAGATGGACTTAGTATGATTATGACGAGAGACTATTGATGTAATAATCATGGTAGTAATGTTACAAATGATGTGGTAAAAATCCTCGAAGGGTGGTAGTAGTGCATTGATGGGACGATTGTTGGCATGATCATGACCATTAATGAATACACAAATATTCTTGGCCCGTAGTGCATGAATAATTGTGGTCGTGATATCTTAAAGAATATCATTGGCCGTAGTAGTGCGGGGGTGATTCAATGATGTGGAATATTTATTAAAGTCGAGTCTCAAATTTATAACGATGATGAAAAACCTTTTAAAACCTAAAAGATAGTAGACTTTATTTTCTACTTAACTCTTTTAATGGATTCAGATATTCATCGCAGATTAAACCTGGTTATCTATTGTATTTTATCGGTTTAACATTGTTGAAGACTATTGATAATTTATTACGCATTATCTTAGTCATAATATTTTTCTTGGGCTAGTTGAGCTCACCCTTTCTTTCTTTGTTTCTCTTCGTGAAATGAGAATATAATTTGGACGAGTCGGAAGCGAGTGATGGTCACGAAGATAGCATTAGTAGTCCTCACTATTCTCGTGAAATAGTGTGATAATAATTGTAATGAGGACTCCTTTTTGAGTTTGTATAATATCTAGTAGAGCGATATTTGTATTTAAACTCACAGATTTATGTCGTATTGTATACACAGCGATTATGTTAGTAAGTTGTATTTAAATTACATACCATGTAAGTGGCGACCCAAGATGAGTGATGTCTACCTAATTTTGGGGGCGTCACAATTGATTTAATACTATAACATATTATACGATGATAATCTTGTGACAATAATTGAATCGATAATATAAGAGATATGATGCACAAGAATTATCAGAAAGTAATAATTGAGCATACCGAGTGACTTCTCACGTAAGCATCAATAATCAATACCGAGTGTGCTACTACTTAACTAACGCCAGACATATTCTTTCTTTTTACCACCGGGTAGTTCAGCAGCTTTTAATCGTAACACCTCCGCCTTTATTTTTATAAAATATTTTTGTCGTTTTCTCAATCCGATAATAATTACATTGTGGGGTCCACCAATGATTGAGTAGTTATACGAATATTCCCTAACAAAAGAATATTCCCGACCAAACGAATATTTTATAACAACTTGCATACTTTGCAAAATTTATAAATATTACCCACAACTATAACATTATATCAAATTTATTCCATAATATTCAAAAATAATATTTATAGAAAAAATTCATCTTTATTTATAAAAGCTGGGGTCTTACAAGTATGTTGGGACGAGGTGGGTGAAGCAACATTGTTGGGACCCGAGTTGGCACGTATGACTACGGAAAAGATCCAAATGATTCGACAACGTATACAAACGGCACAAGATCGACAAAAGAGTCAGAGAGGACTACCATCCTCAAGCTATGGGCACGGATTTACGATTACAAGCTATGGGCACGGATTTACGATTTAGTTCGGCATACCATCCTCAAACGAACGGACAATCAGAGAGGACTATTCAAACTTTTGAAGATTTATTCAGACTCTGTGTCCTTGACTTCAAGGGAAGTTGGGACAAGTTCTTACCATTGGTGGAGTTTTCCTACAACAACAATTATCAAGCAAGTATTGGCATGGCTCCATTCGAGGCGTTTATGGAAGAAAGTGTCGTTCTCCAGTATGCTGGGATAAGGTGGGTGAAGCAACGTTGTTGGGACCGGAGTTAGTATGTATGACTATGAAAAAGATTCAAACAATCCGACAACGTATAAAAACCTCACAAGACCGACAAATTCTTGACCGAGTAGGTAATGTAGCCTATAGACTCGCGTTACCTCCGAGTATGTCTCGTGTTCATAATATGTTTCACATATCTGTACTTTATAAATATGTGAAAGACCCGAACCACGTTATTGAGTTAGAACCAGACGAGATAGCCGAAGACTTAACGTACAAAGAGGTACCTGTCAAGATCTTGGATAGGAAGGAGCATGTCCTACGCACAAAGGTCATACCACAAATTAAAGTTTTGTGGAGGAACCATGCTTTAGAGAAAATGACCTGGGAGTTGGAAATGGAAATGAAAGTGAGGTATCCTCACCTTTTCGAAACACCAGGTACGTACGTCAATTTCGAGGACGAAATTTCACAAGGAGGGGAGGTTGTAAGACCCCAACTTATTATTTAATGAAATTAAATTTCCTCTATTTATTATCTTAAAATAGTAATGGTTGATTTGATTAATGTGGTAAGTTATGGGAAAAATGCGCAATTATTTCAAACAAGCAAGTGGTTTTAAAATATTCATTGTTGACGGGGAATATTCGTTTGGTCGTGGAATATTTTTCTTTGTTCGGAGAATATTCGCATTTACTGATGCGACCTTGTGTGGGGCCCATAACGGAAAGCGATTGGATGAAGAAAACGACAAGAATAAGTTGGTTATAAATAACGATGTAGTTATTCTGAATTATCTTGTTGGAATATTAATTGTGGTTAAAACACGAGAGTTACACAGTATTACACCAATTATTGATTCTTACGTAAGAAGGACTACTCAATAATTGTTACGATAATTCTTTATTCAAATATTTTATTTTATTGATTCAATAATTCTTTGCGTTGATATTTTATATTACTATTGTTTTAATAATTGTCATCGACAAAGATTTTTTTTATTATGAGCAATAATTCATATTATCTGAATAATATTATTAGATAACATTATTGGCAATGTCTAGAAAGTTCTGTCTAAGAAGAGGTTTGGTCATCTAATTGCGCGCCAGTAAGGAGAGATCCTTATTGGAAAGCCCCCTCTTTCCTGGGAACTACTTGGTTGTCAGTAATGTGATTTTGTAATATTATTTGTGAATAATTAATTATTAATTTATATGATGAGGAAAATATTGATTTTATGCGGATATAGATGGAGAAATTTTTTTAATGTGACAATTGTTAAAAATTAATATTTTATCTTTTTCTGATAAAATAATTCATTTAAATATATTATTTTAATAATATATTAATGGTGATATTTTACAAAGAATGTGGGATATATGAGTATATGAGGAGGAAGAGTATTTTTGTGGCATTAAATGATTAACACATGTTTTGTGTGTCAGAGACCCCAATTCTTGGTAGAAATTTGATTATAGCTTTATAAAATCGCCTTGGATTTGTGGATTTTTGGTCAATTTTCATTTGGAATTTGGAAAAACTTTCTTCCGCAAAGTTGTAGAGAATGAAATTTCTTATGAAAAGGACATGTGGTTCGAATTTTACGATAAAAGAGCTATTTATTATGAATTATTAAAGTTCCGTAGTTCGAAATAATTGATTTTGAAAGTTTTAATTATTTTAATTACAAAAAATTTTTTTTTTGCTTGGTGGGCTGCATTAAACATGTGCAAGGTGGTGAATTCAGATTCAAGAGGTGGGCTTGACAATTTTGTAAATATAATAATATTATATTAAATTTTTTGCTTTAAGTATTCTAAGCATTTTCCTATAAATAGGGTGCTTAGGTTAGAATTGAAAATCACACCGTAAACCTAAATCTTCTCTCTCTTCTCTCTCGATATATTGAGCGTATTCTTGTGAGTATTTTAATACTTTGAGTGTTCTTTATACGGTCTGCAAGTTCAAGTCATAGCTTATATCCAAAGGTGTTCAAATTAAGTATCTTATCTTTTCGAGGTAAGGGATGTTATTTTTTAATATGTGATATTATTTTTTCAATATCATTATGCCAAGTATTGATCTAAACTTTTAATCAAATTTGGAACTTTTTGTATCTCGGGTTCTTATTCACGATATACGACTTTATTCACGATATCTGACTATTCACGAGTTAAAATTAAAATTTTGTATTTTGTCCAAAATATTTATTATGGATACTAGCTTTAATTGTATCCATGTTTTGATCATTCTTGAATTTTACTTCACCATGATTGTTTATGAAGTATTCTTGAACTCGGATTGTTTAAAGTACGAATCCATAATACTTGTTCTTTTGTTTCACTGGATTCGTTTTCTTTAAAATTATTTTCATCATCCTCGATCTAAATGATGATATTCATTGAATATCTTTGGCCTGTAGTGCAAAGATGGTTGATTTTATGATGAATATCTTTAGTCCGTAGTGCAAAGATGTACAGGTGTTGAGATGAACATGACCGACTGATGAATATCTTTGGCCTGTAGTGCAAAGATGAATATATGATTTAAGATGTGCATTGATTGATGTTACAGGGATAAAATAATGATGATGGACTTTTAAATTCATAGATTATAGTAGATTTCATTCTCTACGTAACTCATCTATGAATTATTATTTCCGCTGCTGATCTGAAACTTGTTGTCTATTGTATTCTATTAGATATTTCCCTGTTGAAGACTAACGATAATTTGTTCTATATTATTTTAGTCATAATATTCTTTACTGGGCTAGTTGAGCTCACCCTTTTCTTTTTTGTTCCATTTTTCTTCTCAAGAGGCGAGAATGTAGCGAGTACTAGTCGGGGTACGGAATGAAGGTTCTAGGAAGTTGTTTTAGTAGTCCTCACCATTTTTATAAAGTATTGTATCAATAATTGTAATGAGGACTTAGTTGGGTATGTATATTGTCTAGATGACAATATTTGTATTTAAACTCACAGTTTATGGGTTGTATTAATAAAGTTGTAGTTGTTTCTATACCATGTTATTGACGACTCAGAATGGGTGATGTATACCTATTTTGGGGGCGTCACAACTTGACTCTTTTAATGGATTGCTTGTTCCGCTGCAGTTAAACTTGATGTTTGTTATATTGTATCAGTTTAACACTGTTGAAGGCTAACGATAATTTATTCTGCATTATCTTAGTCGTAATATTTTTTACTGGGCTAGTTGAGCTCATCCTTTTGCTTCCATTGTTCTCTTCAGGAATTGAGAACGTAGCAGGGACTAGTCGGGGAACGAAGTGATGGTCCAGATGATAGCATTAGTAGTCCTCACTATTCTATAAAATAGTGTGAAAATAAATATATTGAGGACTTATTTTGAGTTTGAATCCCGCTCAAAAGACAATATTTGTATTAAAACTCACATTTCATGTGTATATTTAATGTTGTATTTGTATTACGTACCATGTATTTGTGACTCAAAATAGGTGATGTATACCTATTTTGGGGGCGTCACACACACACACTACACACACACACACATATATATATATATATATATATTATCTGTCTGGCATGGATTGTTAAATTTGTGACCTTTTTATTACTTTAATATATATATATATGATCATATATATATATATATATATTTATATTTATCTGTTTGACCTATATTGCTAATTCGTGACCTTTTACTGCTTTAATATATATATATATATATAAACTATTTATTGCATTTAAATATTTGTTTTAACTGCTCATTAAATGTAATTCCATAATATGTAAATATGTGGACTAGATTTATCTAAATCTAGTTATATTTAACTTTTAACCAGTTCAAAAGTTGCAAAATTGGAACCGTTGAGGTAAAATGGCTAAGATATATTTAAATTTAGTTTTCTTTCTAGTTTTTGTAAATATCAACCATATGAGCCTATAAGCAACGAGGTCTAAGATCTAGTTGACGGATCTAGATTTGATTCCCATGATGGACCTTTTTCAGTTATACATCTACCTTATAAATCCTATTTATGGTGCTTAAACATCATTCGATGACTTTCATGCCCATAAGGAGTCCAACGCTTATATATGTATTATTTTGTCGAAGATGCTTCACATCTCGAGAATAAAATGAAAGTATCAAAGGACTAAATTACTATGTGAGCATAAGGGTTTGAAAACCTGTTTTCAAACCATCATTTCCATACACATTACTTAAAATTGAACTCTTATGCAAATCAAACATTTTGTATATAGGTGCAAACGAGGCATAGTATTATTTCCAAATAAATGTACTCAGACCCAATACACACTTCAGATAAATTAGGGAATTGAAAAGACGCGGTAATCGTGTTTTTACGAAAGTCGGGGGTGCCTAACACATTCCACTCGCTTAATCAAGTCCCCGAACTTTGTGAACCTCATTTTCCAAGGACGTGTAAACCTTTTAAAATTCAATTGAGTTAGTACAACCATTTCAAAACTACCAACTGGCGACTCTGAATTTTTAAATCGTCGAAATTTTATGTCTGACCCTTTTCAAACAAAACTCAACACATAGAGAACATAAAGGATAAAAAGAGGAATTCCAAAAAAAAAGAAAATTTTTCTCGACGTCGACAACGAGCTAACAAATAAATAGTAGATAAATAGAATAAAAAATACTCCTTCCGTTTATTATTATTAATTTTATTATTTGTGAATAATTAATTATTGATTAAATAAGAAAAATTTTAAAAATGATGGAATTTATGTGGTTATTAATGGCTTTTGTTTTATTTGTATTTTTCGGATGGAGGTATTATTAAAATCAAATATATATATATATATATATATATATGGTAATATATTAGACCTTTATTCAACATAATAATATCTAAAATATCTATTCGGACTTTGATTGTATGTTTTGATCATTCTTGAACTTCACTATGATTATTTATGAAGTATTTTGAACTTCGGATTGTTTTAAGTGCTGAATCCATAATATTTGTCATTTTGTTTCAACTGGATTCGCTTTGTAGGTGATTGATGTTATGAGGGATAAAATATTGATGATGACCGTTAAATTCATAGATTATAGTAGATTTCATTCTACATGTAACTCTTCACATGAATTATTAATTTTAAATAAATCATAGTATTTAAGTCCTTATAAGTAGTATAGACTCGAATGGGTTGGATGGAATGGACCTATTTTAAGTAAATCCACGGTTATTATCGAGCTTAGGGATATGATCTCTGGCGGAGATCGGGAATAGAACTAGGAGGAGAGGCGAGTAAATCCTTCATTAGTGTCTACTGAAAGCTTATTTGTTAGTTGGTCAATTATATAGGGATATTATGTGATATATTGATTTCCTTAATTAACCCTTGTTTTATGGCCAAGTAATTGAGAATGTCGTGAGAATATTAATAGTGGTGTAAATGAGACCGTGGAGATTGCATACTTAACAACGAGGAGAATGTGCAACAGTCAATGCAATGTAACACCACATGAATAACACCATGGCGGATGATGAACGAGGGGATGTTTAGAAGTTTTTAGATTCATGCAAAATCGACGAGGAGACTCGTGTTCAAAATCTGAGGAGGAGATGATAGCAATTCACGGGTGGTCATGCCCAGCGATTGAAGAGTTGGGACCACGAGTGCAGGGAAAGCAGATCCGTCATGCGTGGAAACATAGGTCGAAACAAATTACCAGATATTCGATGTCTTGGGATGCGAAGAACGAAAGTTCCATTCGCTACTTTTTATGTTCGTGGCGAAGGCGATTCTTTGGTGGGAATACATGAAGCGTACCCATCCATTCTACACTTCGGTATACGGCCAGAGCGTTTGAGAAGCAGGTTCAATAATCAGTACTTCGAAAGTATTAAATCGTATGAAGGAAGTGGAGTTTATTAGACTAAAGCGAGAATAACATGGCGGTGTCCAGTCTGGCCGAAGTTGGCGGAGTTATCGAAGTGTTTGCACCTCATTTGGTGGAGAAATGAGGAACGACGACGCGGATGTTTACGAGAGGTTTGAAACCCCAGATACGTCGATATCATTTTCGTAAATTTTCTCTGACTATTGAGATGTTATAAGCAGGCTCGATTGTTAGGCCGAGAGATAACGAGTACGTTGACGAGGACCATAACCGGGGATCATACTAAAGATAGCAGTCAATCGAATAACGATAACCCGAGTGGAGAAAGAAGAATACGAGACGAATGGCAGTAACTACTAGTGGTAATCGTGGCCGTGAAAATAGAAGAAGCGAGTGCCTGGAGGAGATTTTAAAAGGAGATTCAACAACGACCATGTGAAGGCGTCGGTATGATGTGGCGGTGGTTCGAGGGGAGTGAGAAAGACCATCGGTCGTATATGTTACAAATGCGGAAAGAGGGATATCATTATTGCGCCCACAACCCGGTTTAAGGTAATTAGTGCGGTAGGCGGTGACTCGAAAAGGATGTCGAGAGAAAGTCAAAGTCGAAGTCGGCGATTCACGGAAGAAGCGTTTGTATGATTCTGGCCAAAATCTGAGGAACCCGACGAAGTTAGCACGGGTTGAAGTTAATTATAAATTCTTGCGAAGTTTATACCTTACTTTGAATCTGGGTTCTACCCATTCTCTTTATCTCTCTTACTTTGCGCTCTGACGTTTGAACTTGACTACGGAGAAATTAGACTTTGACGCTTTATTTATGGACTTTCCGTTAGGAGAAACTTTCATTACATCCATTGTTTAAAAAATCTTGTTTGATTCAAGATTGGCACCATTACCTTTTATTGACCTTATCTCTTTAAAGATACTTGCTTTTGGGATTGATTGGTTAACTTCATCATCGTGCCAAAATTGATTGCTTTTGTAAGGTTGTTAGTTTTCATATTCTAAGCAACCTTTGTTATTGAACTCAATGATCGAACCATTGTAGTCGAACATTTTCATATCAATGCCATGAAGTCATTCGTTTATTACGGATGTCGGAGTTTTCTTAGTCCATGTTATGGATTTGAATAAAGACATCGTCGGATTTGAATAATATTCTGTTGTTATTGATTTTTTCACGGCGTATTTCACAGAAGAATTTCATTGAAACTTTTCTAAAAGGTGATATTAAATTTTGTATCGACTTTGAACCCGGTACAAAACTCGTTTCTAAAATCTCATATCGAATGGCTCTATTGAACTTCAGGAGTTAAAAATTCAACTATAGAATTTGATACGTGAGCCTTTATCTTGTGACTTCCTTTGTGGAATTTCACTAAGCAGAACTCTCTGTAAGGGGCGTCATATTCGTGCGATAAGTAAAGCGATAGGGTGTCATTGTGACGTCTTTCTCAAGATTGGGATATGAGTCGGGTTAGAGAGCAACCTAAGTCAAAGAATGTCGAAAATACGTAGCTTTAAAAGCTTATTGGTTATTATCGGAGATTCGTTGAAGGATATTCTCAATTGCTATTCCATTAACGTGGTGACTACATGAGATACAAAAATTCAAATGGAGCAAGGAATGTGGGAAGAGCTTGAAGAACTCGAGAGAGACCATTTCAAAGATATGTTACGACCATTGCCATCCTGGAAAAAGCGAGCGTGGTAGGCGGCGTGTTGAGTAGAAGATAATACGAGTACAATATTGTCAAAAGACTCATTTCGTATAATATCTGAATAATAGAGATGGAGATAGAAAACTCTAGGTACCCATTGATGATCTGATGCACGTGATGATATCTGATATAATCGACTTTAATCGATAAAGTTAAAATGTTATTGAGCTACACACCTGGAGATGATGAATTTGAAGAAGGAGGTGCAAGAAGTTGTTATTTTAAAGCGAGAATCGGTGAGGTGAGAAAGCTCGAACCTTGATTTATTAATCCATTTGAAATTCTCGATCGAATAGGGCTGTGGCTATAGACTTCGTTTACCACGAAGTATGGCGCGTGTTCATCGCGTTTTTCACGTGTCGATGTTACGTAAATATGTGGGCGACCCAAAACCGCGTCATTGAGTTAGAAACCCGGACGAGATAAGCAGAAGACTTAACGTCACGAGGAGGTACTTGTCAAGATTTTGTAGAGGAAAGAACACTTGACTTTATGTCTAGAGGGTTATACCGTAAGTTAAAGTTTTGTGGAGAAACCATGCTTATTGAGGAAATGGCCTTGGGGTTGGAAGCGAAAATGAAAGCGAGGTATCTTTACCTTTTGAAACACCAGTATCGTCACGTCGATTTCGAGGACGAAATTCATAAGGAGGAGGTTGTAAGACCGAAATTTTTAAATAAAAGGAATTTCCTTTATTTATTATTTTAAATAGTAAGGGTGGATTTGATTAATGTGGTTAGTTATGGGTAAAATGCATAAATATTTCAAAATAAATGATGGTTATAAAATATTCATTGTTGTTATGGGGAATATTCGTTTGGTGGTGGAATATTACGTCTTTGTCGGGAATATTAAATGCGATGGCCAGTATGACCGATAATGTAGGCCCCATGTGAAAGCGATTGGATGAAAGCGATATGAATATAAGTTGGTTAAAAATAGCAGAGTATGAGTTATTTCATTATTTATGCAGTTTGTCATAAATGTGATTACATGTAATATTATTTGTGAATAATTAATTATTGATGTTAAAATTATTTTTGGGTATGTTATACATACATAAGTTGAGTATATGTCCACAAAGTTTTGAACAGATTAAAAATTCACGAATGATTTGTTGTGAATTTTTTTGGAAAATTTTTCAAGAATATCTTTGGCACCCAGCAAAGATGAGCAGTGTTTAAATGAATATGACCGTGATGAATATCTTTTGGCCTTTAGTGCAAAAGATGAGCGAAGTGTTGAATACGCAATGGCCGATTGATGAATATCTTTGGCGAAATGGTACAAATTAAGAAGATGAATATTTGATTCGAGATGAATATCGATTGATGTTACAGGATAAAATATTGATGATGGATTGTTAAATTCATAGATTATAAGATTCATTCTCTGTAACTCTTCTTTCTTACTTATGAATTATTATTTTCATTGCGAATATTGATACGAAACTTGTTGTATTACCCATTGTGATTCTATCGAGTTTTCGATTTTCCTGTTGGAGACTAACGATAATTTGTTGTATATTATCTTAGTCATAACATTCTTTCTTGAAAGCTATGTATATGTCCACAATTTTTGAAATATTCACTTAATGATTGAATGTACTGATTCATATTGATTTCAGCCTTTTCCTTGTTGTTCCATTTTCTTCTCGGGAGGCGAGAATGTAGCGAGTCATTTAGTCGGAATTATGGAATGAAGAATGAAGCTTCAGAGAGAGTTGTTTAGTAGTCCTCACCATTATTGTAAAATAATGTATCAATAAATGTGATGAGGATTTATTTGAGTATAAATATTGCCTGTAAGATAATATTTGTATTTAAACTCACGCTTTTATTGTTGTGATAATAAAGTTGTAGTTGTTTAAGCTTCGCATCTACGTATTTGGCATACTCGAGAATGGGTTGGATGGAATGGACCTATTTTGGGTCACACATATATATATATATATATATATATATATATATATATATATATATATATATATATATATATTAGTCAACATAACAATAACAACATATTACGTAGGTGAATTTTTAAATAAATCATAGTATTTAAATTATAGTAGCATTATTTATTATGTTAAAATTATTTTAATTAATTATATTGAATTTAAAATATTTAACTTTTCTAAATTATTTATATGTTATATTATTAGTATATAGTATAAAAATTAGTTTTATGGGTTATCTTTATATTATTATTTTTTAATCAATTATTTAGTTTTAAATTTAAGATTGATTTTCAAAAATAAAAATAAAATAAATTTTTATCTCATATACATCACAATTATACTTGTGTTCATATTCTACCCTTACTCCCAACCAATGTTTTAAAATTCGAATCGAACTGGTAAAAATCGAAATTGATTTGTCTTTTGGTTCGATTTGGTCCAGTGACTCAATTTTGGTCAAAAATCGAGTTGACCTATTGATCACCAATCCAACCAGTAACCTCGGTTAATTGACCCAGTTTTTAATTTTTAATTTTTTATCAAAAAAATTTTAATATTAAAATTAACCACTTTTATTAATATTGTAACTATCTTTATTATGTTTTAATTTATTAAAAATAAAATTTTTAAATTTTTTATTAATTACTAATAATATATATTTTTATATATTAATAACGTCAATAACCGGTTGGATCATTAATGCATCCACCGGGTAACTTTTCCGGTTGGACTAACTGTGCGGTTATGAGAATCTTGCTTGTGCTTCAAATCATCAGCCATCAGCCATCAGCCATCATCACTACTTGGTCTTAGCTCACTCTCAAATCTAGCCCATTTTGCAAACACAAAACAGAGAATTCAGACTAAGAAACCCTCATCTTCTTTTTACCAATATTGAATTGGTTCTTTGTTATGTCCTCAATTTTTCACAGATGATAACATTCATCCCCAATTTCCTTTAAACCCCGAAGCTAGAATGCAATTACCATCCATACCCTTGAATCACTGTCTGAATTTCCCACCAAAATCCCACCCTTTCCCTCCAAAACTCTACCATTTCCTTCCAAAATTCAGTCTTTCCCGGCCAAAAATGGCTTCTCGTCTTGTTGGATTCAGAATTAGGAGTAGTTCACAAATGGGTGCTACTGAATCTTTAGTTAGTGATGATGGCTTATGTACTCTGTTAGACTTTGTGGGTAAAGGAGGGGCTAATGTGGGTGATGACTTGGTTGTCTTGTTTAGTCATTTGCAGTATGCTAGCAAGAGAATTGCGGCTCTTGTGGCTTCTCCATTCAATTCTAGCCTTGGAAAGCATTCGGGTTTTTCCGGTGGCAATGTTGGGGATTCAGGCAGAGATAAACCCAAGCCACTTGATATTGTCGCGGTGCGTATAGAATATATATATATTACTCGTTTTATCAAGGGATTTAGCTAAATATACAAGATTATTGTATGATGTTTTACATTTTATATTTTGAATATTTCATGCTCAATTGAAGGTTTTTTGTGTTTGTGTGTGTGATACTATTTAAAGGCTGAATTTTGATGGCTATACTTGAAGTTTTTGTTGGAAGATTCACATTTTGTCTTGCTAGTCTTTGTTTGGAAGTTCAAAATTCGTGTAATGTTATGTTGTTATGCCAATATTGAGTGTTTGTAATTTATGCTTCCCGTCTTTGATACAAATCTGAAGATTACCATAACTGATGTTTTTGTGCAAATATGGATTTGATTCCAAAAGTGAAGAATCACGATCCTCTATGAGTATTTCTCTGTGAGGATCTTGTGAGAGTTTTGTTGTGAGGTTGACAACACATTAAAAAGAAGATCCAACGGCTCATAAATTTTGTCAAGAAATTTAAAAAAATTATATGTAAAAATAAACGCGTTTGGTGGCTTCTAATTTTCTGTCAACTTGTAAAAAAAAATTCTTATCAAAACGTTGTGAGCCATTGGATCTCCTTTTTAATGTGTTGTCAACCCCACAACAAAATCCTCACAAGATCCTCACAGAGAAATCCTCATATTACGGTAATTGATGTATTCATCCAAATATGGATTTGATACTTTATATATGCAGTGTGATCATGATCTTGACTTGGATCTTTTTGTTTTGTTTTTGTTGTTTATCTCTGTTGATTTTGGGATTTAACTGTTTACTTGGGTAAGTAATTGTAGCTTAATGATAGGTGTTGTAGTTCACTTGGATAAAATGAAAATAATTGGCTGCTAAAAGGATTGGCTTTAGTTCAATTTATTTTTCTGTTTTAAAGGGAACTGTTACTGAACATAAGTATCTTTTTCATCTTCCTCACACGAGTGTTCCTTTTCGTATCTTCTTTATGGATCCTTTAATCTCTTCTATCAAATCATGATTCTCAGGGAAGTACTGTGATGATAGTTGACCATAATTTCTTATGCAGAATGAGATTATCTTGTCTTCTCTGCGGAATTCTGGAAAAGTTGCAGTTATGGCTTCAGAAGAAGACGACGCTCCAGTTTGGATAGCTGACGATGGCCCCTTTGTGGTGGTCACAGATCCTCTAGATGGTTCCCGTAATATAGATGCCTCTATTCCAACTGGAACAATCTTTGGGATCTATAATCGCCTTGCGGAAGTAGATCATCTACCAGTGGAGGAAAAGGCAACAATAAATTCACTCCAGAGTGGAACCAGGCTTGTTGCTGCTGGTTATGTTCTCTACTCATCTGCCACAATTCTTTGCACCAGCTTTGGCACTGGAACACATGCATTTACATTAGATCACTCAACAGGAGATTTTATTCTCACACATCCAAGCATTAAAATTCCTCCTCGAGGTAACATACACAACATTTGTTATTGTCACCTGGAAAAAATAGTTGCATATAAAGAAAGTGGTAATGTGACTGAAATCCCCAAAAAAAAAAATATTTTTCCTGATAAACTTTTTACTAAGGCCAAAAAAGACTGATTTACAGCAGCACCTCAATTAAAAATTACCACAGATAGCTACAACACCTGTCATTTGCTCAGTTACTACCGTATTCCCACTGAGAACTTACTTCATTTTTGTTCAATATGTAATCTAAATTAAAATAATTTACAATCACCAACTGGATCTGTTTTTTAGAATGTAAGATTTTTACTTACTGAAGTACACACTTACCTGTGTCCCGATATCTATATCTCTCTCTCTTCTTCATCTTATTTATCAACAAATATCCCGGCATCTCTTTGGATTCCATTTTCAAGCAGAACCATTATTGTGTACTCAAGTTGATGAGAAATGGCTAATAAGTAGTTATGCTTGCAATAAAGTTTTTGAGAATTGTCCATGCAAAGATAAATCATATGTGAAGTCGTTATATTTTTACTGTATTTATATGGCCTCTCTTCTATGTCAGGCCAAATCTATTCTGTAAATGATGCTCGATATTTTGACTGGCCCGAAGGATTAAGGCAATATATTGACACTGTGAGACAAGGCAAAGGCAAATACCCTAAGAAGTACTCAGCGCGTTATATATGTTCTCTCGTTGCTGATTTCCATAGAACTCTATTATATGGTGGAGTGGCAATGAATCCAAGAGATCATCTTCGTCTTGTTTATGAGGCAAACCCTCTCAGTTTTCTTGTGGAAGATGCTGGGGGTAGAGGTTCCGACGGTAAAAGTAAAATTCTATCTATTCAGCCGGTCAAGCTGCATCAAAGACTCCCTCTGTTCTTAGGGAGTCCGCAGGATATGGAAGAGTTAGAGAGTTATGGAGATGTTCAACAAACAGTGAATCCCGGATATGAAGTTTGATGCTTTGTTCAGTTGTTGGCTTATACTACCTCATATTGGTTCTTTAAGGCAGTGGTTCTCCCCCCATATGATTATTCAGTTTGAGATGTTCTTTTAAAAAAAAATCAGTGTTTGAATTATATGCTTTCAACTAGCTATATATATATATATATATATATATATATATATATATATATATATATATATATAATGGTTAATTCCAAATTTCAGTGGATTATGTTTAATGGTTTGAATTATTATATCCTTGAATTTGGTGTACATCAGTAGGGGTTGAAACATTTGGACCGGTGTATTTGTAATTCATGCTATTGTGCAAGGAAAAAAGCTGTTTAGAAATCATAAACATACTCGATGTTTTGGTGCTTGGCTTGTTTGAACTCTATATATAGAGTGACTATTTGATTAACTGCCTTATGGTTTAATCAGTCACATTGTATTTTTGCAAATGAAAATGCTTCAAACCACATCAAGATTGTAAGAAAATCAAATAGAACAACATCACAAGGGCTACCATATTTGGGTGCCTCTTCACTATTGTTTTACTCAACTTTGGCCCATAATTTTTTTTTTTATTTTTATTTTATGATGAAATATTTTACCAATAGATAACCATCCTTCTATAAACTCTTAATATCACAAATAAAAGTAATGGTAGGGATTCCAAAGTTTTGATCTTTTAAGTGTAATTTATGAAATAGTTAATGATAAAAGATCTACTATTCCATAACAAATTATTTGAGATATTTTTAAGATCATGTACCCTACTTTAGTGACAAAAGAATGAACAAGAGACTGAATACAATTTTATTTTTTTTGATATTTTTTTTTTGATATTTTTATATTAAAAGTGTCGCTATAAATATATAATGACAAGTTATATCTATAACGACAAATATCAAAATGAAAATATCAGTTTCAATACAAAATGATGGATCCGATTAATATAAAATTTATTTTTTTAATAAATTAATCAATTGACTAATAAAATATTGATACACATAATC
Organism: Panax quinquefolius; assembly: GCA_020205615.1. Lineage (NCBI taxonomy): Eukaryota > Viridiplantae > Streptophyta > Magnoliopsida > Apiales > Araliaceae > Panax > Panax quinquefolius. Next base: position 118,008,645 of record CM035158.1, on the reverse strand, counting down.
GCTGCCCACGTGTGTGTTATTACTTTATCGATCAATTCAACAACTTAAACAAAAATAATAAAGTTCTTGTTAACCGCTTCCCAAAATGATGTAAGCTTTCTAGCTGGTTGTAGGCTCTTCACTCGTCTTCTCTCTTACGGTCCTTCTTGCGGCACATCGTATCGAAACACCAATAGCTGATTCACAGCTCTCTCTACATATACTCCTAATATATATGTATGTATGTATATATATATATTTATATATATAGAGTTGTTGAATAAGGGTCTATCTTTTTCTATTTCACTTATCAGTCTATAAAATTGCTTCTTATATCAAACATTCTTCGCATTTTAGGGTTCTTATTACATTGCACCGCAATTTTAGCTGTGTTCTTACTCCTTTCTTCTACTCTTCAATTTGAGTTTTTTTATTTATCTTATGTATAGATCTATTGATTCTTCCAATTAGCTGAGTTCCGTGTTTATGCAATTTCACATCTTGAATTATTACTTAAATAGGTGTATATATATATATATATATATATTGGTTATAAATAGCTTTTGAGAATGACAGACAGAAGTTTGCGGGGTTTGATGTACGGAACTGAAGCAATGAATAACAACATACAACATCCTAACACTCGTATGGAAGATAATAATGAAGAAGACGACGTCGTTCCGAGTGGTGGAGACTCCATAGATAATTCTCAGATCCGTTACCAGGCGGCTGCGCACGCCCTCCAAAACGGTGGTGCCGTGGGACCGCCTACCAACGGCGGCGAAGACGGACATAACCATCAGATGTTTGTTACGGGGTCTGAAATTGTTCCGGCTGCTGGAGGAGGTGGGGCGGATCAGTTGACGCTGTCATTTCAGGGTGAAGTTTATGTTTTTGATGCTGTTTCTCCTGAAAAGGTAGGATTTTTAATTAAAAGTATGTTCTTTTACATATTGTGTAATCAATTGGCCTAAGTTTTTTATGGTTTTTTTGGGATTGAAGTACAATCATGTATATGTGAATTTTGGTGATAGATGAAACACTTCATTGTTTTCTTATCTATCTTACTCATAGTTGTCAAATGGTGAATCATATGGTGTATGTAAAATATTGTGTTTCATGTATCGGATACGAAAATAAAATGAAAATATATATTTAAACATATAAAACACACAATTTATTGGATAGCATATTAACTTGACTATATATAAAAGAGTCATCATATACTAAAAATAAATTTTACAGTTAGATAGTAGCCAAAATATTCTAAATTGATTTATTAGATATTATTTTAGTAATCTTTTATAGAGTAATAAGAGAAAACGAAAATTCAGATTCATTTTTTCGTTTTCAAATTAAGAAGTAGAGATATCTACCTGCTTATAGAAAGCAACGTGAGAAAAACATTCTGAAGAATATATAAAACTTTAAAAAGTGATTAAAGGCTCGTCAAGCGATATAGAATATGTTTGTACTAAAAAAAACTCTTCATTTGAAATGATAGAAGGCTTAAGCTTTGTTTTTAATCTTTTGGTTGTACATAAAAACTTTTTCAAGTGCTATCTTACATTGTATTGTTTCGTAAGAATTATATCGAATCGTAATTGAATGGTAAGATATGGTGTCATTTTTTATTCATCCTGCGATACGTATCGACTATCGCGTATTATAAGATTCTGACAACTATAGGGTCTTACTCTAGTCGAGCTTTTTGCTGGTATAGTTGTATATTATAGTAATTTAGTAATTTCCCACATATTTGTTAAATTAGTGATTATGTCAGTTGTTTGTAGGTGAGCTTGTTTTATGATTGATTTTTTATTTTGCTTTTGGGGTTTCTGGTAATTTAGTAGAAACAGTTTTAATCCTTGCAAGTTTTTTTTTTCTTTTTTGTTTTAATGCGTTTTACGGATGTAAACTGGGTGTCCTGGGTCGGTTTTGGACTTTTGGTTTTCTGTTTATAGGCGTGTTTGTAACCTTGAACTACTGTGTGATGTAAAAATGGGTGTTTCTGCCAAACATGCAATGGCCCATTGGATTCCCGTCATAATTATGTTTGGTTTAATAAAGTTAGTTATCCAAGAATTTAGTTGTATAATTAGTAGAAAATCATATGACGATATAAAGTTTCTTTATGATTGATTTTTATAGGTGCAAGCCGTGTTACTACTCTTGGGTGGATATGAAGTACCCACTGTGATTCCTATGGTTGGGATACCTACCCAGCATCAAAGGGTATGCGGAAACAATGCAGGCATGAAAATTTGTTATTTAGTACTTATATTCAATATCATAACTTCAATTTTCATAGGGTGGTAATGACCTTCCTGCAAGGTCAAATCAACCACAACGGGCTGCTTCTTTGATTCGATTTAGGGAGAAGAGGAAAGAAAGATGTTTTGACAAAAAGATTCGTTACGAAGTGCGGAAGGAAGTGGCAATCAGGTAAAAAATTATTGTTGAATTGTACCCAGTCTTATGGAGAAGTAATATTCTTCTACTTATCCTTCTTTTATACCCTCCGTTTCCTTCTACTTTTTCTTGTCATGTTATGAGAAGAATCAGTACTGTAAAATTATGAGAAGAATCTGTATTATGTGAACAATCAGTATTGTAAAATTATATGAAGAATCAGTACTGTAAATTATGAGAAGAATCTGTATTATGTGAACATTCAGTACTGTAAAAATATAAGAAGATCAGTACTGTAAAATTATGAGTATGTAAAATTATGAGAAGAATCAATACTGTAAAATTATGAGGAGAATCAATACTGTCAAAATTATGAGAGGAATCAATACTGTAAAAATTATGAGAAGAATCAGTACTGTAAAATTATGGGAAGAATCAGCACTGTAAAAGTTATGAGATGAATCAGTACTCTAAAAGCTCGACTTGACTCAAGCTCATCGATTTTAAACAAGTCGATCTTGAGAATCTCAAGATCTGCTCGCTCTTCTACTGTCTTACTATTAGAGTAGTAGTTTTCTATTTAATATTACTTTTATGAAATAGAAAAGGTTCTCCCACTCTGGATTTTTTTTGATTAACTACTTATGGATATTAGTTTTATAATAAATTCCATAGGACATAAAATGAATTTGCATTTTTTCGTTTATCCCTGTATTTTTGTTCTGCAAAAGGTGCTTCAGATCCTGACATCTTCTGATGTACGTTGTGTGATCCTGTCAGGATGCAGCGAAAGAAAGGTCAATTTACATCGTCTAAGGCAACATCTCATGAAGTGGGTTCTGCTTCTTTAGAATGGAATGCAAGTTCTGGCCAAGAGGAGCAGGAAACTTCGTGAGTGTCGGGTAGTTTGCTCATTATTCTAGTTTCTTCAAAATACAAATTTGATGATCAGCTTTCTCCCTTTGATATCCTGTATCTTTTTCTTCCACAAAAGCGATCAGTTATTTGCTCAAGTTGAATCAAATTGGTGTGCCTCATTTTAATTTTAGTGTCAATGCTGCTATGTGAAATCTTATAATTTAGTACTTCGCTTTCCTTTGTGTTTTATCCTCGCAGATGTAAACACTGTGGAATCAGCTCAAAGTCCACTCCAATGATGCGTCGGGGACCTGATGGCCCAAGGACATTGTGCAATGCATGCGGACTCAAGTGGGCGAACAAGGTCTGTAAAATAATCAATGATTTTCTCTTCATGTCTAGTATTTCATGTGTTTACTGTCAAGAACCCTGTATATATAGCATGTGCTTAATGTGGTGGGATTGGTTTTGTAATAGTATCCTTTTAGTATTTCCTTCTTGGAAATTTTATTTGAGGTTTACAGATAAGATAGTTGGGCACATGAGAACCTAGTCTAAATTATTTATTTTATTAGTTTCAAGGCTGAGTTTATGTTCCTTATTACCTTGTGCTACTAGTTACCGAGTCTGCTATGCTATACCTAGTTTTCGTGCTCAAATAATTGTTTGAAGTTATGAGCATGTCTCGAACTGCCAAGCACACACTTTTTGACAGTGTGTGAGATTGTGGGCTGTTTAGTTAGGTACAGTTCCTATAATGGAACTACCACAATTGATGTGCTGTACAATTTTGTGTAAAACCTTAACAAAGGTTGGCTTTATAAACAACCTGAAAGCGATGAATAACAAAAATGGTTACAAATAAGTAACCACCTATTATGCAAAGTTAGCCTATACTTTGCAGGTCACACACTTTGCTGTCCAACATTATTAGAAATAAAGAATATATAAAAATATACATGTATATATATAGCAAGATTTGATTCAATATGTTGAAACCCAATAGCAATCAAGGCTTTAGCTACAAGACTTCAACCTTCCAAAACATACCTTTTTTGATCCCCATAATATCTGTATAATGTCTTTAAATCGAGAAGAGCACAAAAGTGAACCTTCACATACTGGGATCCGGATCATCTATGAGGATTTCTCTGTGAGGATCTTGTGAGAGTTTTGTTATGGGATTGACAACACATTAAAAAGGAAATCCAATGACTCACAACTCTTTTTTTTGTCTGTATCAAAACGACGTTGTTTTGATAGGAAATTTTTTTTACAAGTTGACAGAAAATTGGAAGCCATCAAATGTCGTTTACTTCGTTTGTTTGTTAATTCTTGTTAATTATGAGCGGCGTGACTTTTTTCATGATTGTAATGGGTTGGGTGTTAATCTAGTTGGGACGTTTTATTAATAATTTTTTTTGGTGGTTTAGAATCGACATGGTTATTAATCTTTGTATCTTTGTCAAAGGCTAATAATATTATTCTTTGCTCTTCAAAAAAATAAATCCAACGGAAAATTTTTATCCTATTAAAAAAATTGAGTTTCCATTGTGATTCTTTAAGCCAATTGAAAAAAAAATAAAGAAAAAAAATTGGGGTAAACAATCTGGAGAAAATTTGAATAAAGGAAAAAAAATTGAAATTTGGCTAATCCTAAACCTTGGCGTGCTCTGGTAAGAACAAGAAACGAAGCAAAGAAGGAAAGGAGAAGAAAACGGAAAAACGAAACAAACAAACGAAGTAAACGACGTTTGGTGGCTTCCAATTTTCTGTCAACTTGTAAAAAAAATATTTTCTTATCAAAACAACGTCGTTTTGATACACAGACAAAGAAAGGAGTTGTGAGCCATTAGATCTATTTTTAATGTGTTGTCAACCCCACAACAAAACTCTCACAAAATCCTCACAGAGAAATCCTCATAGAGGATTCGGATCCCACATACTGTGGGTTTAAGACTTCGCTAATAAACTGTACATTAGAGATACTAAGAAGGGGCCTTAAAGACCTATATCTTAGCCATACAATGAAGGGAAGAGTGTAGCTCTAACTCAGTAACTCAGAGCTCATATGAGAAGATAAGGACTGTCCTTATTCAATTACCTCCTAAAGTTGGTAATTCAGGCAGAGAACTCTGTAGCTCAGTGCTATGGATAGGGCAAGGAATTACTATATTCCTTTCAGGAATAGTGGCCTTGGGTAGAGCGAGGCGGATATGACTTTCCCCCCTGCTACGCTTCCCCCTCGGGGGAGGTTCCTTAAGAGGTGATACAAGGGGTAGGGCTTCCTCTTCTTAGAAGGAAAAGAGAGCCCTAACTCGAAAGGAACTATTAGCTCCTAACTCGTTCAGATGCCCTGCCTGGAGTATCCTCACTCAGAGCTAAGAACTCAAAGCAGAACTCCTTGGGTGGCCTACGGTCCATATAAGGAGGACAACTTATGCTTATGAAGACGCCAGACCTGGCCCATTGGGTCATTTATTCACTGCCTCATATGTACGCCCTCCCTAAGGGCTGACTGGAGAGCTACTTGAAGTCAACTCCTCGTTCCTAGTATAAACAAAACTCAATGAAGACCGAGCGTTTAGGACTCCCTTCGCTCTTGTGCTACTCTTGTAGTAGTAGTCTCAATCGCCGACGGCTCCCTTAAAAGATGTTAAATGCAATGCAACTTCCTCTTGTGATGATCTTCGTTCCCTTTCACCAACAATCCATTAAATTGAATTTATGAATGCATCATTTTTAGATTGCACTTGTTAAAAAAACTTTACAACCCTCCAGGTGCGGCTTGGAGGTGTATTCTCCATCTTTGATTTTGAGAACCAATTTTTCGTACCTAATCTATGGCCGTGTGTAAAATCTGAATAAAATAGTAGTTTCATATCAACCATCTAATTCTTGAATTTTCTTTTGTAGGGAGTTTTAAGAGACCTCTCAAAGGTTCCAACTGCAGGACTTCAAGACCCTAATTTGAAGACTACTGATCAGGTACACACTTTTAAATAGTCAAATTAGCTGATTACTTTTATATTTTATATTAGCGATTAATATTTATTAACTTCTTTTTTCTTGCCTTCCCCCTTCTGTTTTTGCCTTAGGATGATTCTGAAGCTCACACTTCAGATGATATAAACGCTGTTGCTGATGTTATCACTTCTAATGGAGATAATTCAGCACCGACAGCTGAAGGTAATTGAGACGACCCACCTTGGAGACGACCATCATCCCAAGTGATCCTGAATTAAGATGTCAAATAAGTGGATTATTTATATTTAACATTTCTCAAAAAATATTACAGGGAATGTACATATACTTCTGTGCCTATGTTAACACATGAGTGTATTATAATATATCCTAGTTCTTTTTATTGTTTATAGGTAAGAAACCTGGTGTGGGAGTGTATTGTTACTTTGGTATTTACTCCTTATGGCACATAAATATACTTTTTCTGCTTGTACTGAATTTGGGAAAGAATGAGGAAAGTTATCTGGCAGAGGAAAATCATGTTCTGTTGGGTGTTGGGTTATGTTTGTTTGCTAGGGCTATTTCTAGAGATTGCAATCTCAAAAGGTTATGTTTGTTTGCAAGTATTATTTCTAGAGATTGCAATCCCATAGATTATAGTCATTTGAGTTATGCAGAAGTTGCTATGGATATCAATGCTGAATAATGGATGATGAACTTCTTTTTCCCTTTATTTGCAGGCTCAAAAAGACAATAAAGGAGGGAGGAACCATGGCCACCTAGATCTAATATCAAAAAAAAGTTTTACATGGATTGACGGACATGGTTAAAGTTAATAAACCTCATCAAACCCTAGTTTATAGTTTATACACAAAATAAAATTGTTTAATATTCCCTCTCTTCTAAAAATATAAGAAAAAGATAATTTAAAATATTTTAAAATTCAAAATTGCTGATACTTTATCTAATTCTAGTTAATACAATTATTAATATGGATATTATGAACTTTCTACCCCGGTGGCAGACATGCACAAAAGGCTCGAGGTCTGCCAATGATCTGGAACTTGCTTGGCCAAACTTGGTCTGGCTCTGGCCCAATCTGAACGCTTTGAATAGGTCATGGTTTTGATTTAAGGGGTGTTTGATAAAAACGGAATGAATCTGAATGAGCTGAATCTGAATCTGAATAAATTGAATCTGAATGATAATTGACATGTCTGAATGACAAAATTTTATTATTTTGCCTCTCTGAAAAATTCAAAATTATTGTAAATTTATTTAATATTACTTAATATAATAGTTATTTTTTTTAATTTTTAATTTTTTTATCGCTCATTCAACATTCAAATTTAAAAAAAATCGACTTAACCTTTCAAATTGGTCTCCATCTTATCGATTCAAATTTAAATGGCTAAATGAGCAGCTGAATGAAGTAAAAAAAAAGTAAAAAAAATATTAACTATTAATATTAAATAAATTTACAACAATTTTGAATTTTTTTAGAAGGGTAAAATAATAAAGTTTTGTCATTCAGATGTTTTATACGTCAATTATCAAATAATTTTTTAATTAATTTTTTAATTCAGATTAGATTTAGATTTAGATTGATTGATTTATTCAAATTTTATCAAACAACAAATTGATGGTCAAGGCCTTATAATTATAATTGTATTTTATAAAGTTTAAAGTTACAACCTTATACTTGTTTATCAATTATTTAATGAAGTATAAATTTTTACTTATTTATTATTGTAATTTATAAATTATAATATATTAATTTTAATTAATACATTAATAAATGTTAAGTATTAAAAATAAATTTTTTTATTGTAAATACTCTTGTTCTTCATTATGAATTTTATTTTTACAAAAATAAATGATAGGTTTAGGCTAGGTTAGACCAAGGCAGCCTGTTGTGCAAGTATAGGCCGACGGGGATAATAAATGATTTAAAATATATTATTAATTAATAAATTTTGTTATTTCAAAATTTTAGTTAATTTAAACAAACTTTAAAAATTATGTCAAATTATCATTAAAAAATTAAATTACTCTACATATTTTTAACTGAAAAATTATTATTTTTATTGAGCTCCTATTTTCCCATTAAGATTTGTAGCTTGTAAAACAAGATAATATTTTATTACTACTCATACTTAATTAATAATAATTTGAAAGTTAAATCAAATATAAATACCGCACCTTTCCAATCAAAAACAGAAAATAAAAAACACGCATCTCCGTCTTTCTTTTTGTTGGGCAGCAGGTAATCCGCTCCATATCTGTTTTCTCTCTCATCCACCTCAAAAACTCACATAGTTCTAGGGTTTCACTTTCCTTGTGCAACTCCAATTGCACACAATTTCTCCGTAATCTGAAATCTCGATCTCAATATCAATCAATGGACGAGGAACAAGTACCATCCTCTTCGCCATCCCAATCCTCACCTTCAACTGCCTCTCCTTTAGGGCACACGGTGATCCCAATCGTTAACAAGCTGCAAGACATATTTGCTCAGCTCGGAAGCTCATCAGCTATCGAGCTCCCCCAGGTTGCCGTTGTCGGCAGCCAGAGCAGCGGCAAGTCCAGTGTGCTTGAATCTCTCGTTGGCCGTGACTTCTTGCCTAGGGGCTCCGACATCTGTACTCGCCGCCCGCTCGTGCTCCAGCTCTTGCAGACTAAGCGGAAGGCCGATGGGACCGAAGAGGAGTACGGAGAGTTCTTGCATTTGCCGGGGAAGAGGTTCTTTAATTTCAATGACATTCGTAAAGAAATTCAGGTACTAGTTAAAGACTTTTGCCTTTTTTTTGGTGAAGTTTTGAAATTTCTTTTATATCTAAGGCTCGTCTACTTTAGTACCCGTTCGGCATCCACTTATTTTAAAATGACTTAAAAGTTAAAATACTTATAAGTAAAAGTGTTTGATATTAATTTATATAAGTTAGAAATTAATTAAAACAAGTTATGAAGGTGTTTGACTAATGACTTATAAGATAAAATTAAATGCTAAGATTATTAAAAAGGGAATTAATAAAAAAGGTGGCAAAATAGACATTATATTTGGTTAAACTAACTTATTTTAAATTGACTTATAAGTCATTTTAAAATAAGTTTCAAATACTTGCTCATTTTTTTGACTTAAAAATCAACTTATAAGTACAAAAAATAAGTCCCTGCTGAAATGAGGAATAGTGACAACGAACTTATAAGTCACTGCCGAACAACCTCTTAGGAGAATTGGTTCCTCATTGTTTGGAATTTGAAATATTATTTTATTTTATACTTGAAATTAGCTATTAAAACGGTGGAATAGTGTCTAATTATTTATTTTATAATTATTTCTTTTACGTAAGTTACTATTGGTTCCTCATAGTTGAAACAAAGTCACCAAATGCTTTTATCGACCTAGCGAGCATTAGTACTTGCTTAGCCAAATATGAAGCCGATACTCTAAATTTTAGCATACTAAAAGTATTTCTTCACTTTGACATATAATTGCACACATTTTAATAATTTAACTTTGGATGCTCAAAAATCATATTTGTTCAAATTTATTTATAGAACAATCAAGTTCATAAAATTAAAAATCTTATATGGAAATTTATTTTATTACATTCTAATTCTATGAGAATTGCTAACTATAAGAACTCATATAAAGTTACCCTAGCGTACCATATTTTATGACTATGTAGCGTACCATATTCATGTATCAGTTCATGAATAGAAGCGAGCCACGCTCTAGGTAACATGGGTTTGGAATTGGGAGTATTATTATTCTCCCTCCGTTCCAAAATATCAGTTCACTATCTTTAGAAGTCAGTTTGAGACATTTCAAACTTACGAATTGACCTAGATTCATTTGATTTTATTTAATAAAATTATGAATTTTGTAAACTATTTAAAAATTACTACTAGTTATAAGACTTTTTTTCTTTCTCGTAATTGTTAATGAATCATATCAATTTGAGTTTATAAATATCTCAAATTGACTTTTTAAAAGTCAAGAACGATCTTATAATTTGGTACATATAGTTTGTAATTCAGATTGGCCATAAATTTGTGGAATAGTGTTTAATTGCTATCTTACATGCACCGTCGCAGGTGCGTTGCGCAGAATAGTTGGTTCCACTATTTCTTCACGTTATGCTAAGTTGTACAAAATTTAAGTTTGAACAAGCTCTATAGTTTTTTCTCCAACCCTAGAGACAATAATATGTTTTCAGAGGGTTTCTACGTGAATATATGAGCATTTAATTGTGCAAAAAAAAGATGAAGAATGAATAGTGCAATGCATCTCTTGATTTCCATCAAACCAAAAGTAGTATTCTAAGAGTTGGAGTCACTTAAATCGTCTTATTATTTGTAACCTTTTACTCTTGTTTCAATATATAAATGATATTGATATGTCGTTAATTTGTTTTTTTTGGATAGTAAAAACAAAATTTTTAAATCTCATTTGTCGTCTTGAATATTCTCAATTTGCACTTCAGTATGGAAGAGCATCTCTGAATTTGCACATAAATGGACAATGATTTTGTAGAATTTTATATCTTGTTGAAGTTAATAGTTGCAAGTGGTAGTTGCCGTTCGTTTATAGGTTAAAACCAGAGTTGCCAGATTCTCTCATAAACCTGATGAACTACATATTGGTATTGTGTACCCAAATAGAGTATTCTTACATACCAATACTTTAAATTTAACTTACCTAAAATTTTTTTTGTTGTTTAACTATAATTGCACAAATATCAATATTTTGTTTGATAAAAGAAGAAATTTTATTATTAGAGCAGAAAGGATACAATAAATGAGGAACAAGAAGTCCACCTTCAGCAAACAAAAAAATCAAAATTAAGAAAGCACATAAATCAGTAACAGAGATACCTCTAAAAGCCTTCATAGTATAAGCCCAAAGAGACGCAAGAAAATAACATTATCATTTAATAACTTGAAGGATAAGCGATTTTCTCTAAACAACCTAACATTACGCTTATTCCAAATTTGCCACAAGATAGAAAGAAAGGCACACTTTCATAAAATTTTGACATCCCTCTTGCTTTCAAATCCTCTAAAGCAAATTAATAACATATCTTCCACCTATGGACACACTCACTCCTCTCCTAGCACTCTAAAGAAAGAGCTTCATAATCCCCAAGTAACATGACAATGTAGAAATAAATGAGCATGTGTCTCATTACTCTGCCTGCACATAAAACAAATTACCGGAGATAGAACTTTGTAAAACTTGCGACCTTGATAAAGTTCATTTGTATTTAATCTTTGTGAAACCACACATACCACTCAAAAGCCTTGACTTTGGAAGGGATCTTGGCTTTCCAAATGTACAAAGCCAAAATGGATGAGGAAAAATAGACCAAGTTAAAAAAGAAGAGTAACTCTTATAAGAAAAGGAACCAATTGAATCTGAAGTCCAGATACACTTATCGGAAGAGGTACATAAATGAACCGAGTCAAGCAATGTATCATAGATTCTAAATCTATGAGATTCTTGAAGAAATGAAAATCCCAAGAAAGTGAGTTCCCATCACGCTTTATGAAGTTAGAAATTGGTGCATCATGATTAAAAACAAGAGAAAATGGTTATCTCCCAACCAATAATCCTCCTAGAATCGAATTTGATGATCATCCCCAACTCCATATCTCAAATGTCGAATAATCGAAATATAATCTTGGGAGATGAATTTTCAAGGATTTGCATGAGTAACATAAATTCCGGGTCTAACATCCTACCCATACAAATGCATGCCGAATTTGCTCTTAATAACTTTATACCAAAGGGAATGGTGGTTCCAAACGAAATCTCTACAACCATTTATCAACCAGAGCAACATTCTTGAGGATCAAATTACCCAATCTCAAACCCCCTTCTTCTGCGTAGAAAGACACTGTTTTCCACCCAACCAAATGGTTCTTCCTCTCATCACCAGCTCCCGACCAAAGAAATTCTCATTAACTTTTTTGTAGTGTGTTAGCTTAGCTACACTAACCGGGATCCTAAAAAGAGAAAGATAATATAGGGATATACTAGACAAGCAAATCTGAATTAAAGTGATCCTACCCCTTAGAAAAAATACGCACATTCCATCTATCTAAATGTTGCGTCACTCTTTCAATTACCGGATCCCAAAATGAGACTGACCTAAGATTCTCACCAAGCGGGACCCCAAGGTAAGTAAGCGGAAATTCTTTAAAATAATTCTATAATCAACTAGAGACTAATACACTAAAATCTCCCAATATATATGTTGATCCCAGCTATACTACATTTAGACAAATTAACCCTCGTACCAGAAATAGTCTCACAAATTTGAAGAATAGTTAACACATTTTTTAAAACTTGGATCCCCTCTGAAAGAAAGAGAACAAAATCATCAGCAAATTGGAGGTGAGAAACCCTCACCTCCTCATGTTCAACTGCATAACCTGCGAGAATACCACACTCCTCTCCTCGGTTAAGATATGCTCAAAACATAAACAATTAAAGTAAACAAGAGATGTGATAAAGGGTCTCCCTGCCTCGGTTCTCGAGAAGACTTAAAACTTGAGCTCTCCATCACAATCATAGAAAAATTAGTAGAAACAAAACACTATTTCTTACGAAACCTTTCCTCTCCTACACCTTATCCAAGAAGCCCCAATTAACTAACCTCATCATAAACTTTTTCAAAATCTATTTTAAGCACGAGATCCTTTCTCCCTCTCTTATGTACATCATCCACAACTTCATTAGCTACTAGAGCTGTATCAATAATCTGTCTACCACCCACAAAAGCACTACGAGAACTCAAAATTGTACCCCCAACAACATTACTCAATCTCTTAGAGAGAACTTTAGTAAGAATTTTATACACACTAGTCATAAGACAATGGGTCTAAAATCCGTCACCTTAACATATTAATCCTTCTTAGGCACTAAGTAATGAAGGTATAATTAATATTTTTTCCAATAATACTTGTTGCAAAGAATTCCTGAAAAACTCTAATGAGATCATCTTTCACAGTTTCACCACATCTCAATTTGTATCAATATTATAACTTAGTATTGGATGCTCAAACAATACATTTGTACTAAAATATTTATAAAACAATCAACTTGTTGATTCAACTAAAAATCATCTATAAAGCTTAGGTTTATTACATTTAGATTCTAAGAAAATTCTAAGAACTTATATATATCCTAGCGATCGTGTTTTAACTATGTAGCGTACTGCGTATCCGTATTCATATCCCGTACCGAAACGTACCGCGTTAACACTGGTTTTAACAGAGGGATATTCAATGCACTCCATGAAACTAGCTTATTAATTAGGATACACATATGGATGATAAGTAAAAACAAAATATGATGGTATTTAGTAAGTAGAAAAACTAGAAAATGTTCACAACTAGCTGATGTCATGAACTGAAGCTGCTTCACACGATTATTGATTACTTTGAACCTAGTTCAGGAGTTATCTTTTAGATGTCAACAATTGTCATTATTTAACCTTTTTGTCCTTTTGCCTTTTGATATTTTTAATAAATTGTTTTCTTCCTATTTACCTGTTAAAATTTTAGGCTGAGACAGACAGGGAAGCAGGAGGAAACAAAGGCCTTTCAGACAAACAGATCCGCTTGAAGATCTTTTCACCTAATGTTCTTGATATCACCCTGGTGGATTTGCCTGGTATAACAAAGGTTCCTGTTGGTGACCAACCTTCTGACATTGAAGCACGAATTAGAACGATGATTATGTCGTATATTAAGCTTCCGAGCTGTTTAATACTAGCTGTTACACCAGCAAATTCGGACCTCGCGAACTCAGATGCTCTTCAAATAGCTGGAAATGCTGATCCAGATGGTTGGTTTGTTGCAAATTTTTCATTTTATTGATTTTAGTTGAACAAGCTGAAGTATTAACTATAGTAGTATGTATTGCTCGTAGCTTATATTTAGTATTTTATTGCAGGATATCGAACAATTGGTGTGATCACAAAGGTGCAGTAAACGTGGTGTACTACTCTCATTTCTTTAATTCCTCTCTAATATTTTATCTTAGATTTTGACAAATTTTGTTATTTTTTATTGCTTTTTAGTTGGATATTATGGACAGAGGTACCGACGCCCGCAATTTTTTGCTGGGAAAAGTAATTCCCCTTCGGCTCGGATATGTAGGCGTTGTAAATCGCAGTCAAGAGGTAATATTTTAAATGCATAGCAATTTAAGGAATTGATTAATTATGTATATGGTATGTGACTTAGTTTTCCGTTGTGCATGCCTGAAATTTCAGTTTCCATATTCTTTTTCATTTTATATGATTATTCATGTTTCAATTGTTTACTTGTGTGGTTACAACCTCACTTATACATGCATACTGAACTGAATTCTTTTAGAAATGTTTTTGTTCAGATGATTAGTAATTTAGTATAAATTTTTGTTTTGTCATCCTATAATTTGCTCTCTCTCTCTCTCTCTCTCTCTCTCTCTATATATATATATATATATATATATATATATATATATGTATGTTGGTGTTGGTGTGTGTGTGTCTGTATTCTCTTTCTATTCTTCTCTGTTAGCGTGGCACATTGTTCTTTTCTTCTGACTAGATGATGGTGCTGAAATGGGGTTCCTCATTCTCAGTTGTTTGTTTGAAGAGAAACAAATATATGTACTAAATTAGGATAACTGGGGCACTTGAAAACCTTCATAACCAAATTCCCTTCAGTAGCTCAAAGTGCCCATACCTATGTTTAGGAGCATGTTACTTGCTTTGGCAGCTGTCAGAATGCTAATGTTTTTATTGTTTTTCTTTTTCTGGCATTTGGGAAAAGTCATCATATTTTGTTTTCTTCTTTAATCTCTTGATGTTTGTTATTGAAACTGAAGTTATCTATAATATTGGTAATGGTATCTATCAAAGCCATGCTGGTTAACTATTCAATTGTTATAGAATATATTGAACAATCATTTACAACATATTTTAGAGGCTTGGGCATCTTTTGAGCTTTGAGCTTGAGGAGTCTTACTAATGAATAATTTAGGATTGTATTCATTTGTCAACTCGCAAGAATGTAAAGACAAAGTTCCATATTTTTAAATAAAAAAAATTGTCATAGTGATGGTTTACTTTTATCTTTTTCCCGCTTCTAGGTTTAGCCGTTTAGGTACCAGGGTCATTGTTTCCTTTTTCAGTTTTGGATGATGATATGTTCCAAATGCTATTACATAAACAAACAAAGATGGTGCAGGTTATTGACGTTTGCATATGGTTTCAAAAACGGTGTCTGGAACATCTTATAACAGCTTTTAACCAATTCTGTATAGAAATTTACATAATAATTTGATTTTTGGATATGGTTGCAATCAAATAATTGACCTACATAGGCACATAGCTTTGTTCTGTAGTAATTGCTAACCAGTGAAGCAATTTGTCTTAGTGATCAACAAGTAACTTAATATTTGTATTGTTTTTATATTTTATATTCTTCTTGCATTTCTACATTTACGGTTACATATGGGACACATTGTCAGCCTACCCCAACTAGTTTGGAATAGAAGGCATTGTTGAATTGAGTTAAGTTGAAATAATAGATAAATTAAAGTAGTAAAAAAAATACTAGGTATATTGAATTTTGGATATGGATATGCTCTTTCCTTTTTACCCAATTTTTCTTTGATAGCTGATACTGTATTAAATTTCCTTAAGTAAGTAGGCTTCTGATCTTGTTGGTTGACTTTTAGCCTACCCCAACTAGTTTGGGATAGAAGGCATTGTTGAGTTGAGTTAAGTTGAAATAACAGATAAGTTAAAATAGTAAATAAAATAAAATACTAGGTATATTGAATTTTGGATATGGATATGCTCCTTCCTTTTTACCCAATTTTTCTTTGATAGCTGATACTGTATTAGATTTCCTTAAGTAAGTAGGCTTCTGATGTTGTTGGTTGAACCATGATTCATCAGGATATTATGCTCAATCGAACCATCAAGGATGCACTTGTGGCTGAGGAGAAGTTCTTCCGCAGTCGTCCAGTATGATTTTGCTCTTTTTTTAATTATACTTTTCATAGGTGGTTTAATCAGTACCCTTTTGATATATATCTTATGCTGTTGACATAGGTGTATAGCGAACTTGCTGATCGTTGTGGCGTTCCCCAATTGGCAAAGAAGTTGAATCAGGTAGAACAGCGGTCATTGTTGCTGTGATTTTTATATATAGTGCTCTTTACTTTATTTAAACATATCTGCTCATCTGAAAACATGCATCTAGCTTTGTTGGCCTCTTCTAAATTCTAATACGTAATCACGGGAAAAAAATTCATTTAGAAAGCATACAGGCATAGGCAATATTACTCAATTTTTTATCTCTTTTACTTCATGTTGTTCTCCGTATTCTTGTGTTTTTAGATATCCTTGTAGATTGCTCTAGCTTTACACAATAATGTGAAATCTCGAAGTTTCAAGTGAATTTGCAAAGCCGCAGATATTATTTAAACTTTGTCCTTTATTCTTTTGTTTCAGATTCTGGTGCAACATATTAAGACGCTACTTCCTGGGCTGAAATCACGCATTAGTGCTGCATTAGTGTCTGTTGCAAAGGAGCATGCTAGTTATGGAGACATAACAGAATCAAAGGTACTGCTACGTTTTATTAGTTTTTCTCTAATTTGATTCTAAATCAAGCATGAAGTAAATGCTTGGCAGAGTGTTCTACTCGTGCATGCATTTGGTCAAATGCATTGAAGGCACTGAAGAAGGCCTGAAGTTGTCTGTTGTTCGGATATGGGCAAAGCAGTAACTTAATAGAAAATGCATAATAACATTTTTGTCTATTCTTTTGGTGATTCAGTGTCCAATATAGTTGATGAGTTTGGTGGGAAGATGATATATATGTGCGAGTAATACACACACACACACACACACACACACACACACACACACACACACACACATATATATATATATATATATATATATATTGATATTGGTCCTGTTTGATGTAGAAGTAGTTCTTATACTCTCATCTTCTTTTAGTTGCTATCCTTTTTTGTGTATGTAAGGCACAACTTTTAAGATGTATCAAAATTTAATAAATACTACTCCCTCCATCCTCAAAAGGATAGCTTAAGTGACAAAATAATTTGTCCTCAAAAGCATGTCTAAAGTTCACAAGTCAATTAGATTAAATTTTACATTTACTAATTTACCCTTGGTCATATTATATCTTACCTAAATAGTAAATCAATCATATCACAAATGAATGACTCAAATTAATTTACTCTCTCCACAAACCCAAGATCCAATTAAAACAGTTAACACGTACCAGTGCTAGGGCAAAATGGAAACTAAATTTATACTTTCTCCTCTTATTTAACTACCTTAAATTGTGTGAAATTTTTCCTTAAACCATTATTTTGAGGACAGAGGGAGTACTATATTTTTGATAGGCACTCACTCCCTCAATCCTAGAAAAAGAGTCTTATACCTTATGTTGACTTTTTTCTTCATTAAATATATTTGTTTGCATAGGAGACAGTTAATTATTTTTTTCAGTATTTAACTGTTAAGTTTATTTTTTATGTTTTTGGTAAAGAGGTAATTAAAAAAATTATGCTGAAGTGTGTGTCCTATAATATTTGTAAAAAACTCAACAAGAAAAATTAGGCCTCCTATTTCAAGCATCTTGATATCTTCAATATATGTTTAAATTATATTTCAAGTTTCAACTACATTATATATGTAAACATAATTGTAAATGTGTTTTCAACTAGTATTAAAATATGTGCCTCACCCAAAAAAAGGGGAAGTAAAAATGGGATGGAAGTAATCCTTTTTTAGTGGTGATAACAAACAGTCGGTCTGAAAATTCCTGTCAGTAAGTAACTTGATTCTTATTTATTTTACCATCAGGCTGGTCAGGGAGCTCTTCTTCTTAACATTCTTTCAAAGTATTCTGAAGGTAATGTTACCGTACTTATTTTTTACTTGATGTTGGCACTCTATTGGAACAAATGAATACTTTGTTACCGGTTATTTCTGGAGTTCATTGATGGTATTGTCAGTCTATTGTTGGAAACAGCATTCTCTTCTATGATCGAGGGGAAGAACGAAGAAATGTCAACAAATGAGCTGTTCATGGAGCAAGAAGAATACATATATTTTCCAATCAATATTTGTGAAAAGTTTGAGGTGTGTTTATTTAATTTTTGGACATGAGGCCTGATATTATTCTTTGCAGTTCTGCAGTCTTTAGTAATTATATTAGTATATTACCTTTTCTCTGCAAGTTAATGTATAGATGATTAGTCAGTAGACATTTCTCATGACTTACTGCACCAATTTCTTCAGGTTCTGTGAATTTATACTCTGTTAAGATTTATTCGATATCATAAATAAGAGTTTGAAGGTCATGAATGTAAAATCTCTGGACAACCATTCTGAGCTGAAAAGGTTTATATAATTTAGCATCATCTTCTCTTTTACTGCCCTTGCAGCAATCAATAAATGGTTTCAAAGTTGATTATTTTAGCTATAGAAAGAGACATCTTTCAACACAGCTAGTAAAAATATTGTTTTCTTAACCAGTATTTGTCAGTAATCTGTAACAATGTAATAGATAAGCTATGGTTTCCACCGAATCTCATTGTTCCAACATTGCAATAATAAGTTGGCGACAAAACTGCTCTTGAAGCTGCTTTCTTCTGGTCAAGTGACAAGATTTGTCTGTTTCAGGAGGTTGACCCATGTGAGGACTTAACTGATGATGACGTCCGAACCGCACTTCAGAATGCAACTGGTGCTAAATCTGCATTGTTTGTACCAGAAGTGGGTCTTGCTCTACTCTTTGTTTGATGTCCTCTCTGCTGTCTTTTTTCTTTTGGGGAGCAATTTCGATGTTTTCTTCCACTTCTCATTTTGTTTTAATCTATACAAAAGTTATCATTTTGGATTTTCACTCAACGTTAACATAGATTATTTTAATTTTGATTTCCCAATGCATAGGTTCCATTTGACGTTCTCATTCGAAGACAAATTGCCCGTTTGCTTGATCCAAGTCTTCAATGTGCAAGATTCATTTATGATGAGTTAATAAAGGTAGGAATACCTGTCTATGTAATTAATGGATCAGTTTGAAACACCTGCAGAGGTTAACTTATTTAATCTATCTTAGATGAGCCATCGATGTATGGTGAATGAGCTGCAGCGGTTTCCTGTTCTAAGAAAGCGTATGGATGAGGTCGTAGGAAATTTTTTGCGAGAAGGTCTTGAACCTTCAGAGACCATGATTGGACACATTGTTGAAATGGAGGTATGCTTAAAGTGATATGCCATGAAACTTATACCTCCTACCTCCACATATATGTATTTGAGCAGCATTTAATATAGGACCTTGAGTAATGAGCCTGGTGTCCCCCTTGTAAAAGTCACTATTGCATCTAAAAAATTGTCTTTGGTTTTTCGTCATGTGGATCAATGTCTTAGTAGCTATTCAATGTCTCAATACAGCTTCGAAATTGTGATACATATTCTTCATTTTTTTTATAAGAAAAAAATGCATTATAAGTGCCAAACTGGGGCAAACCCGGGTTATTGTATTGTGGGGTGAGGGGTTAGTTCAGGACGGGGTGGGGAGGGTTAGTCCAGGAGAGAGGGTAGAGGAAAGGGGTTAGTCCAAGAGAGACGGTGGAGGGAAGGGGATAGTCAGGGAGGGAGAGAGGGAGGCAATTTGGAGTATGTCATAGTGACTGTGCTCAAAACGAAGCGTGCAGCTCACAGTAGTCTTCATTTAGCAAAACCTTCTAATGGTTTCATTATTTCCTTCAAATTTGCAAACAAAGAGGTGATTTAGAGTCGTTATTACTTCATTCTACTTTTTTTAGCATCAAAAAGAGCAATCCTATCACTCTCGCGCTCAAAACGATGCGTACAACTCATACAAGTCTTCATTTAGTTGGGGAGGAGGGGTTAGTTCAGAACTGGGGGTGGGGAAGGGTTAGTCCAGGAGGTGGGGGAGGGCAATTTGGAGATATGTCATAGTGACTATTATGAGTTGAACAAGAATAAAGCAAAAATTATTTAATTAAGCTAATTAAGAGTTAAGAGACTTGGCCAGATTGTGATAATTGCTTCTTAGAGGAGCTTTTTCGGATGCACTTATCAAGTGTTGCTTCCTCTGTCCTCAAAAGAATGGGTTAAGTACATTTTTCCCAGAATTAATAAATTCAATAATTTTTCTCAAATCATGGACCGAGAATAAAAAGTACAATATTTAACATAAAAGTAATAGACTATTTATCTGATAGTGGCTTTGGGCTCCAAAAAAGAAGAGTATATGTAGTTATTTTTAATGAGATAAAGTACTTTTACATCATGTCCACAAGCTCTATAACTTTGACTTATGTACTTAATCATATTTATAAGGCAACAAAAATTTCCCGCTTCAGTGGAGGGATGTTTTTCCTTGTTTGTGGTGGGTGGACATCTCCCTCTATCTTGTAGCATCCCAATTCTGTTAATAACCTATGTCCTAACAAGTGAACACCCCACCCTATACAAAGAACCCACAAAATACCTACATTAGGTTCTTAAAGTAATCTATCCCAAAAAATAACAAAATGCACAGTGGAACCTTGATTCTCCTCATGGAGTCAGAAAATGAGAAGGCCCAGAAAAAAAAATCTAATATGAACCAAAGGTCTCACTGTCTTTTCCGGTTGCATCTGTTTTGTATAAATCGTCCACCAAATGTTACGAGGCACAAAGTTCTGATGACTTCTCCATTCCCATTCCTTTCTCAGTTAAACCCTTTGCCAGGGCTTATGCTAATCAAGAAATTTGGCGTAATTATAGAGTCCTTTAATGTTCACTGGTACTTCTCATGAGCCAAAATGTTATTAGGTTGAAATTGGATACTCCTGTGCACAAATTTTTGTTATAGCTGCCAGATGAATTTTGTGGCTTATTTATTTTCTATGGATGTTTTAACTGGAAGTTGACCTATCTTCATTTTTAATAAATCTACCCAAGATTACTGTGGATAGCCTTGAATATTAAACTTTTTCTTTCGAAGGAGGATTTATATCATATAGAAAGGTTGCTTCTTTACCAGTTTGATTATGTTTTCCCCTGTTTGCGTGCATTTGTAGTACGTAGCATGCCAACACAAATGGCATACTGATTTGATTCTGATTAATCTGATGCTGCAAAGTTGTGCATTTGAACCTAACTACATTATATGTATCCGTTCTGTTGGAAAATGTAATATTTTATTTATAGTTCATAACTTCAATGCACAACTGCTTGTTTTGTCTAAATTATAAGTTCTTCCATCATTCTTAGCTTATTGCATATTCTGTAATTATGTTTTTCTGTTTTATAGATGGATTACATAAACACTTCGCACCCGAGTTTTATTGGTGGGAGTAAAGCTTTAGAGATGGCACTGCAGGATAACAAGTCTTCTAGGATAGTTGCTGCAACCATTCCTAGGAATAAGGTATACTTGTGCTGTTATTGGATGTTGCAAGAGTTGCAACTATTGAATCTTTACCCCCACCTGGCTCCACCCCCTTAACAAAAAAATAAAAAATGAAATTTTGGTAATTTATTTAAATTTCATAGTACTATTTATGCCTGTTCTACTTGTACCTTTTTTTATGTGGTTTAAATTTTGTCAACCAGGAGGAGCCTGAAAAAGCACCACCATCCGAAAAAAATCTTAAATCTCGTGGAATTCTTGGCAGACAAGCTAATGGCATTGTCCCAGAGCAGGTAAGACTTCTTTTTCTTTATCCCCTGTGGTGTAGTTAAACAACTTGTTCACCTCCTGTAAAGCTGTAAAGGCTATTTGATAGTTTCAGCGAAGCAAAGGCTTTCTTCTTTTTATTTACCGTTTTAAGTATCTATTAGTTTATGTTAGGGGCCCCAAATAGTGTACAAAAATAAGCCACATTGTAAATTGATTTTTTATTTATGTTGTGGTCAATAAATGTGTCACTGCCACATTATTTGGGGTTCAAAATGTGGTGTACTATTTAGGACCCCTAACATTATATTTATCTAATGTTTTGTATTTAAAACATTGCTACTTGATCAACAGGGCGTAAGGCCTGTGGCAGAAGTGACCGTGCCATCTGGTAAGAGTTTACTTAAGGACATTTATATATGTTATGTAAATGTATCACCAAATATCATATTCACTTCTTCTATGAACTGATTGTTATGGTGCTTATCATGTAATCCTAAAGACTTGAATAATCAGAAGGATTGAAATACCGGAATGATTCGAATCAAAACTATGATATGACCTAATTATTTGTAATGACCTGTGAATAATCAGGAAGCACAACTGGATCAGCTTGGGGGATTTCATCAATTTTTGGTGGTGGGTCAGATCATCGGACGACAATCAAGGAAAACTTGACAAGCAAGCCATTTAGTGAACCCGTTCAGAACATTGAGCATGTGTTTTCTTCTATCCAACTGAGAGAGGTGCATTCAGGAGTTCTACATTATCAACTTGTTAATAAAATTTGTAGCTAATTGAGTTCCTCTGATTTTCTTATATTGTTCTAACTAATATTTTTTCTCATTAAAGCCCCCAACAATCTTGAGGCCCTCGGATACTTATTCAGATGTGGAGATTATCGAAATTAATGTCATAAAGAAGTTATTAAGGTCATATTATGACATTGTTAGAAAGAACATTGAGGATTTTGTACCTAAAGCAATTATGCACTTTCTGGTAATTATTTTTTCCCATAGACTTGGCACTTATTATTTTATTTCTTTCTCGTTAGCTTGGCAGCCAATTTGTATAAGTTCCCAGTAGGTTTGGTAGTGAAAATGATTGGTTATCGAGAAGTCTCATGCGGCTTTATTGGGGATTGCAGCTGCTACTCCCCCACCCCCACCCCCACCCCCAAAAAAGATAAAAAAAAAATATATATATATATATAATAATAATAACAACTGCAGTATGTTTCGTCAGGCATATAATTATTATGATGATTTGGCAGTGAATAACAAAATTGTATAATTAAAATTCAACAACATAATGCTAATTTAAATTAGTGTTCTACTGAAAGTATGGGCATCCTTCCTGGATACCTTTTTAGGTTGATACTTATATATTATCTAGTATACTGATTAAATAGATCATGTGTTAAAATGCTAACATTTTAAACTACTAAATGTCAACTGTTGGAATTTATGTGGACTTGTGGCCATTTTAATGATTATGCTTTAACATAGTCTGAAAGGCCAGGCATAACCATCCTAGAGCCTGTCCATCGGTCTTAGATATACCTTATGACATATTTGCTTCTTCAGAGATAGCTTCACTTGTTTGTTTTCTTTCCTCTGCATATAAAAATGGTCAACAGATAAACTTCTAGCTATCTATTGGTGGTTTACTTCTTTTTCATTCTCCTATATTTTATTAAAATGTTAGGGGTGCATAATATGAGTATACTATCAAATTTTACCCAGTTATTTGTCTTCCTAATTGGTATACCATTCGTCTGACATCTTTTAATTTAATCTATCCATTACTAGGTAAACCATACAAAACGAGAGTTGCACAATGTCTTCATCAAAAAACTATACAGGTACTAAAGAGCAGAGTAGATGCTCAAGTAATATTATCATTTTCATTAAGATATTATTATGAAGGAGGTGGCAGGTATTTCCCCCAGGGATTGGTGCTACTTGCCTACTTCCCTCAAGTGCTCAACAGTTCAACTTGCTCAACTATACAACTCGTGCCAGATATTAATTACGTGCAAAATTTTCTGATGATGCCCACGTGTATCATGAATTGAACAGAGACAACCTATTAGAAGAGATGTTACAAGAACCTGACGAGGTGTCTATCAAGAGAAAGCGTACTAGAGAAACTCTACGTGTTCTTCAGCAGGCTTTCCGGGTACATTCTTGATTTTAGCTTCGTTTCTGAGTAGATTCTTGATTTTGCATTCGTTAGATAGTTTACCAATAGACAATTTTCTATTTCCAAACCAATATATGTACTGGCAGAGGGAAGTAATAGCTCCTTATATCCGTAGGAAACAACTTTACCTGATAGAAATTTTTTGTTGAGAAAATATTGTTCTTGGAATCAACTGCGCACTCCTTCCCCAAGGATTTTTAATACATATTGCATGAAGTGGCTGATTGGGATCTAATCCATTTAATAATATATTTGTATGACTGACCAATTTGCTAATTAGGAATTCATGATCATATATTCATTCTTTTTCATTTAAGTTCTACAGAACCTGAGCGTCGTACTTTTTCTCCAAGTTTCCACAAACTGTTGACGTTAACAACAGTCATGCTAAATTCATTTGAGGAATACTTAATACTTTTACTCGACTTCTATTGTAGACATTGGATGAATTACCACTTGAAGCTGATACAGTTGAGAGGGGTTACAGCTTGAATTCTGACCCGACTGGCCTGCCAAAGATTCACGGCCTGCCATCATCGTCTTTTTATTCTACTAGTGGCGGTTCAACGGAATCCTACACAGCTTCTCCTAAGAACCCAAAATCCCGTAAATCATCTCATTCCGGGGAACTATATTCATCCTATGTTACTGCAAATTCAAACGGAGGTGGACGCAGTTCCCTTGGCATGTATCCAACTGTTGATCTGTAAGCCACATTTGAAAGAATGACAAGGCCAGCCAACCAAGGGTTCATATTCATTTTATTTTTATCACTCTTTATTCAGCCTCGCAAGATATGTGGAATTACTTGCTCAGCGGATCCGGCTTGACTGGCGGCATTAGTTTTTCCAGAGACGTGCTCATATATATTTGCCATCGCCCTTTACAATATAGCTTGCTATGGATTCATTGTTTTGCAAAGCTCCTTAAAGATTAATAGGAGCCTTAACCATTTTTTGAAAACTTAACTATAGTTTGGGTAGTAGCTATCAATTAAATTAGTTGCTTCGAGTTCGAAGCTCCACATCTTTGGAAGTATGAGCATTGGATGACTGTCTTTTCTGGTAATGCTGTAGTGGAAAGTGTAATAAGCGTCGGGTACTAAATGTATTTTTGATATTTCAATATAATTTTCTCACATGAGTATATATTTTTATGCGAGAAGAAATTATGTGAAAATAGAGAAGAAATTATGTGAAAATATAAAAAATACAAAATTTCTAAATTTCATAGTGATGCATGTGTCTTCCTTTTAATAATTTAGTTTCAAAGATTAGTATTGAATTCATTTTCTGCTCGATTTTTTCGGAATGTAAGAAATTAACATGTCAAAAGTTCTCATTTATTAATCAGGTATATTATAAATACGAACGTGTTGAAATAATTTTGAATCATTTCCGGTCATGTCGTATGAGTAAAGAGGGACCACATCAAGTGGAATAACATACATATATACATATATGGTATGATAATAGAATTATACTAATATATTTATTAAATTATTATGATAGTTCACAATATTAAATACCTCTTTTAAAAATTTACGATTGGGGTGTTTGAATTTGAATGAGTTGAATCTGAATCTGAATAAAAAAAGTTGTTTGATAATTAACATATCTGAAACATCTGAATAACATAATTTTTTTATTTTATCCCTGTGAAAAAAAATTTAAAGTTATTGTAAATTTATTTAATAATACTTAATATAATAGTTAATATTTTTTTATATTTTTTAATCTATTTTATTTTATTCAGCTGCTCATTTATTTAAAAAAATCTGACTTAGCCATTCAGCTTAATCATCTGACCGATTGTCATTCAAACGATTTTTTTTTCAAAATAAATACACTTAATGACTGACCGATTCAATAATTCAGTTATTCAAATATATTCAGTTCTAACCAAACAACCTCTAATACTCTATCCGTCTCAAGATAAAAGTTCTTGTGGACTTAAGAAGATGAATGAAATGACAAAATTATCCATAATAATGTCATTAATTATGGAGAGAATTAGAATAAGAAAAGTATGAGATATTTAATGTTACGGGTATAATAGGAAAAAATGTGTAAAAATTTGATTATTAAAGAAAAATAGATATTTAACACGGAATTACCCAAAATAGTAATAAAGACTTTTATCATGAGACAAAGGAAGTATATATTTTGGTATTAGGACCGCATGAAACCCAAAGCTTCTTGTTATAGTTGTGGTACCTTGGTTGATCTTGGCCTCAATAGTTCCAAGTTGTTTTTCCCTCGAGAACCCACCCACTTCTTCAAATAAATTTTGGGTTTTCTTAACATGTGGTCTTGGGCACATGCTAAAATATGAAAGTGGTTAGCATAAAATTTATTTTTAGGTAAGTTGGTTAATTCGTCAATAAAATACTGACACGCAGGTGAGGTTCTATATTTGTCAGTATTATATTGCCTAATTGATCAACTTATCAGAAAATAAACTTCATGGTAACCGTATTTTTGAAATATTATTTAATGTATTTAAAAATTATACTTCCTCCGCTCAATATATAAATTGCTTTTAAAAATATTTTTGTTCCTTAATATAAGTGGTTTGAGAATTTCAAGAAGATTAATTCTTTAGTTTTTAATATTACCCCAAATATTAAATGTAATTTTTGCTCTTCTCACTATTTTTGTACAATAAATAACAAACTCTTCTTCCAATATGCTTTGAAATATAGAAAATTGATATTATACTTACCAGATATAATCATTACCTTAAGAATTGTCAAGACAACTCTAAAAACCTATATTGTTAAAACGGATGGAGTATT
Organism: Panax quinquefolius; assembly: GCA_020205615.1. Taxonomy (NCBI): domain Eukaryota; kingdom Viridiplantae; phylum Streptophyta; class Magnoliopsida; order Apiales; family Araliaceae; genus Panax; species Panax quinquefolius. The sequence goes on along the minus strand of CM035158.1, from coordinate 117,981,683 downwards.
TTATTGGAATTCATCTCTTGAATTTAGTGTCCATTACTTAAATTCCGTGCTTTGTAAATTTTCACTATAGTACCCCTAATTCAAAAATATGATATACCTGTCATTTATAAAATAGTTTAGTCATTTATTCGGTGCTTCCGTCCTTATCATCCACCGCCATTTTTTTATCAAAATATCTTACGCAGCTACTAGCAGTTGTTTCGGTACAAAGATACATTTTCTATGGTTATTATCGTCTGAAGCCCTGCTCTCGTTGTTTTCTCGGTGTATTTCCTGAATTCAAATGAATTATCAGTTCCAAAAATTCCCAATCCTTTCCCTGTTGTTTATAGTTGATGAATTGTAACAGAGGAGCAACCAGACATACTAAGCTTAATGAGTTCCCAACCATTGCTCCTCTCTCCTCTCCCGACTACAAAATTCTCTTCACCTCCTATAGTTTTGCACTCTCTCTCCGAAAGAACCTACATTCCTTCTCATGTGTACAAGCACCCTTCAGCCATACTACTCGAACACTGCACTTCTGTGAAAGAACTCCACCAAATCATTCCACTCATTATCAAGAACGGTCTCTACAACGAGCACTTGTTCCAGACTAAGCTGGTCAGTTTGTTCTGCAAATTCGGTAGCTTGGGCGAAGCTGCTTGTGTTTTTGAGCCCATTGAGGATAAAATTGATGCTCTTTATCATACAATGCTTAAAGGGTACGCTCAGCATTCCTCTTTGAGTGATGCTTTTTCGTTCTTTTGCCGAATGAATGAGGTTGGGGTTCGGTCTGTTGTTTATAATTTCACGTATTTGTTGAAAGTTTGTGGAGATAATTCGGACCTTAGAAGAGGTAGAGAGATTCATGGGCAGTTGATTGCGAATGGGTTCGGCTCCAATGTGTTTGCGATGACTGGTGTTGTTAATTTGTATGCAAAATGTAAATTAATTTATGAGGCTTATAAGATGTTTGATAGAATGCCTGAAAGAGATTTGGTGTGTTGGAATACTATTATTGCTGGGCACGCGCAAAATGGCCTGGCAAAGGAGGCGTTGGAATTGGTTGCTCAGTTGCATAAGGAGGACCTGAGGGCTGACCAGATCACAATTGTTTCTATGATGCCTGCTGCAGCTAATATTAGGGATTTGAGGATCGGAAAATCAATTCATGGTTATGTTTTAAGAGGTGGGTTTGAATCCCTTGTGAATGTTTCTACTGCATTGGTAGATATGTATTCGAAATGTGGGTCTTTGGGGACTGCTCGATTGATTTTTGACAGCATCAAAAGTAGGACGGTCGTCTCATGGAACTCTATGATTGATGGGTATGCCCAAAATGGAGATGCCCAAAATGGAGATGCTGAGGAAGCATGGTTGCTTTTCCAGGAGATGTTGAGCAAAGGAGTGAAACCAACAGGCGTCACTATAATGGGAGCTCTACAGGCCTGTGCTGTTTTGGGTGATGTTGCGTGGGGACAATTTGTTCATCAGTTAGTAAATCAATTAAAACTTGACTCTGACGTCTCAGTAGTGAACTCATTAATTTCCATGTATTGCAAGTGTAGGAGAGTTGAAATTGCCGCTGGTTTGTTTCAAAACTTGCAAAGAAAAACCCTCGTCTCGTGGAATGCCATGATATTAGGGTATGCCCAAAATGGCCATGTGATTGAAGCCCTAAATCATTTTTGCGAAATGCAACTTCAAGATATGAAAGCTGATTCTTTCACACTGGTGAGTGTCATTCCCGCTCTTGCAGAGTTATCGGTATTACGCCAAGCAAAGTGGATTCACGGACTAGTCATTAGAAGTTGCTTTGACAAGAACGTTTTTGTGATGACAGCTCTTCTGGACATGTATGCAAAATGTGGAGCGATTCATACAGCCAGAAAACTGTTTGAAATGATGGATCAGAGGCATGTGACAACATGGAATGCTATGATAGATGGATATGGGACTCATGGGCTTGGAAGGGGTGCGGTAGAATTGTTTATTGAAATGCTAAGAGGGGATATAAAACCAAATAATATAACATTTCTATGTATTATCTCAGCCTGCAGCCACTCAGGCTTTGTTGAAGAGGGTCAACGCTATTTCACCATGATGAAGGAAGATTATGCATTAGAGCCTTCAATGGATCATTATGGAGCCATGGTCGACCTGCTTGGTCGATCTGGTCGGCTCCATGAGGCTTGGGATTTTATTCAAAAGATGCCAATTGAGCCAGGAATGAATGTTTTAGGAGCCATGTTGGGCGCTTGTAAGATTCACAAAAATGTGGATTTTGGGGAGCTGGCAGCAAACAAGCTGTTTGAATTAAACCCTCAAGAAGGTGGGTATCATGTATTACTTGCTAATATATATGCGAATGCTTCAATGTGGGACAAAGTGGCCGCAGTCAGAAATACCATGGTGAAGAAAGGAATTCAGAAAACACCTGGCTGCAGTTTAATTGATTTGAAAAACGAGGTTCACACCTTTTATTCTGGAAGTGCATGGCATCCCCAATCTAAAAGAATATATGCTTTCCTTGAGACACTGATTGATGAGATTAAAGCTGCTGGGTATATACCTGATACTAGTTCTATTCATGATGTGGAAGATGATGTTCAGGAGCAATTGCTCAATACCCATAGTGAGAAGCTGGCTATTGCATTTGGACTTTTAAACACTAGCCCAGGGACAACTATTCATATTAGGAAGAATCTTCGTGTTTGTGGTGATTGCCATAATGCAACAAAGTACATTTCACTTGTGACAAGAAGGGAAATCACAGCGTGATATGCACCGTTTCCACCATTTCAAGGATGGAACCTGCTCTTGCGGAGATTATTGGTGACTGCTTCATATAAATCTCATTTCGTGAAACTAGTCCACTGTATACACTGCAGGCTTTCTTGAATGTGGTGTTGGTTGTAAAAGCAAACTTTGGTGACCAAAACATCAGTCACTGTAATAGCAGCAGGATTTGATACATAATGAGCCAGCAACTCCAGAGTTCCCAGCCTTGTGTAACAGAAAATACAGGAGACTCCAAAAAGTTTGACACACTGTTACTGAGGTATTTTTTGAACCTGCGTCCCTTGTTAGAATAATCATATTATTTGTTGTTTCATGACCAAAATTTTCCTGCTTATTTCTACCGTAGTGAATATTATTAGGGAAACAAATATATACTAAGTTATCATTTTATCATGATGATTTTCATATTTCATTTGAGAACCATCTTTCCCATAGAAGTGATCTCATTGGTCCCTTTTTTGCATTGCAGAGAATAAATTTGATTAAAAGAATGTTCATTTACGGACTTATTGTTGCGTGTTTTATTTAGCCAATGTATTTGTCTCGGACCAAAAACTTTACTGTGTTTTAAGTTCATAACTGGCTGCAAAAAATAGGCTACTTCACTATATGAACGAATCATGGCAAGATAATTAAAATAATAATAATAGTAATAAAAAAAACTCATATACCTTGGATTGAAACACTTGTTACTCCCCATAGTTATCACAAGATTTACAACCATATTGCACTACTTGTACGTATGATTCCAAGTTCCAACCAAAAAGGGCACTTAGGCATAGGTATTGTTCCAGTCATCTATATGGTGGTCTAGGCCGATATTATGTGTTTCAGGCCAAATGTAGGTTATCATGCAAATACTGTACCGCAGCTTTAGAAAACAAGAACAATGCCATAAAACTAAATGATCCACTATCGCTCTTCTCTGTTTCATCTCCAACATGAAACTGCCACTTACGAGCCATAGTACTGCTGCTAAACCTTTTATCAGCCAGGTATCTCCCCTCTTCATTGCTTTCTCATGTAGTTGTCTTTTGTTTGTGCATTATGCTGTACACCTTGGTATACCTCTGCCTGTGTTAGTGGGGGTTGCACGTGGGAGTGTTAAAGCATGATTACATTGTTTGAACCGACCTAAATAACTTGTGTTGCTGTATGAACAAAATTTTATTTGTTGATACTTTTGGCTTCATTAAAATTTTGTCAATGCATCTTGTGTGTTAATGGGTGTTATTACCAATTTTCCTCCTCACATGCAAGGTTCAATATAAATCAGACTGCCTAGTAGGCTTAAAGTTTAAATCAGGAAAGTATTTTGCAGATGCTGTTGAACGTGAATGCTGCAACTTTAGGTCGACTTGCATGGCTAGCATAATTTGCATAAATCAACTCGTTTTGGGGAACTTTATTCGACATGTGCTATGTAGTTTCAAATGGTTGTGGGATGCTCTTGGTTGGTATCCAACTCTCGATCTGCAAACCATTTGAAAGAATGGTAAGACCAGCCTGTCAAGGCTTCATATTCATCTCATTTAATCACTCTCTATTTGGCTTCCTCTCGAGCTTTCTGGAATAAAAAGTAAAATAAAAAGTTTATCAGAAAAAATATAAATCCATAAATAAGTGCCTTTCCCTTTTTGTGTCCATTATGGGTATATATACAAGTAAATTTAATATATATAAAAAAATCTGCAATTATTATTTTTTTCATAAGAAAGAGAGAGGTTTATTATTAATATAAGATAGCATATTATTCTTAATTTCATCGTCACAGTTTAATTTTTTTTTTTTACCATGTATAATACTTTTAATAATGAGAGGGGTATTAGTTTCAGGTGTATTTTAACATCACAAAGTCTAATATCAATGACAAACCTTACAATTATTTATATATTTTTTTTAATAAAAATGTTAAAAAGAGTAATATTATACACACAAACACTGCATAAACCAACGTTTTAAAAGGCGCTAGGCGGGAGGCGGGCGGCCGAAGGGGGCCTAGCGCCTAGGGGGCCTAGGCGGGATTTTTTATTTTAAGCCAATTTTAATATTTTATCTTATATTTATCCAAACAAAACAATAATATAAAACAAAACAGCCTATAATAAAAATAATAAAGGCCTTTGCTTAAAATTCAAACACATATCCATATTGTTAATGTCAAAGTTTAAACACAAACATGCAATTGTTCAAAGTTCAAACATATTTTTAACGTATTAATTTTATTCATAAACAAGATTGCTATTAAATAATAAAATTTAAAATTTCAAGAATTTAATTCAATATTAAAACTTAAGAAACTAAACATAAATTTAAGAATTATATTGAATTAAACTAAATATTAGTATATTACAAATGTATCATCATTTATATAATTTAAAGTTGGTACAAATTCAAAAAATTATAACTATAATAAAATTATCCATTTTGAATCGATATTGTTCACTTCTTGTTGTGATTTGATATGCTACAATCTGTATTATGAATATAGTAAATCATTAAAATAATAAATATATCAAGATCTGGTTTGAGTAGTTATTAAAATAAAATAAAAACTCTCCACTTAGACCCCGCTTAATTTTTTAGAGGGATTTTTTTGCCGCCTTAAGCCTAGGTGAGGTGTCAGGGGGGCCTAGCACCTAGGCAGGACGCCAAGGGGGGCCTAGCACCTAGGCGGGGCGCCAAGTGGGGGCTTAGCACCTAAGCGGGGCCTAAGCGGACCTAGGCGGGAATTTTTAAAACACTGGCATAAACTTTATTACAACATAAATATAATTACTTAAGATGTAATAAATTTTATCAACAAAAAATAATAGAGCCCACGTGGCATGTACTATTATTTCTTTCTATTTACGCACTATTTTTGTTCTACATAAAATAATTCATATTAAATCATCTATAAAAATATCACTTTATGTCTTTATCTATTAATTTAAAGAGTTAAGTTCAGATGACCACCTGGGGTTTAAGCGGTTTCCCACTTAACCACCTGTAGTCAGTAAACTTACATTTAAACTCCCGACCTTTTGAGTTGAAGTGAAAAAATGCTTTCCATCTTAACTCCGTTAAATGATTTGGCTAAAGACTTAATTACCCTTCATGAATTTGTATTATAACATAAGCCAAGATACATTTTTGAACATAACATCCTTCCTCTCCATTCCATCCTTCCGCGGAAATCCACCAACCATTATCACGATGCTGACATCAATTAATTCCATTTTAACTCCATTCAAACTGTACAACAACATACAAACTGTACAACAGTCATATTCTACTGAATATACCACAACATACAAACTGTACAACAACATACAAACTGTACAACAGTGTACTGAAACCTATAGAAACCTCAACCATATTCTACTGAATAAACAACTTTGAATGTTTGGGTTGCTCTTCTACATCAAACTGAAACTGGTATAACCCATCGTTCTCCATATTGGATATGCTGCCTTGAGAAGTTGCTGCTGCTGCTGCTGAGCCTCCAAGTTCTGCCTGCAATATTGATATGTCAGTTCAGTACACGGTATGTATACACACATTTTGTTTACAGGAATCATCCTAAATTCCAGTTGATTACAAATATGTAAATAAGTTGGTCTTTAGTACTACAATATTACGTGAAAAATAGCCTCAACACCACTCCAACCCAACCAGAAATCTTTGCAGCAAGTCCATTCTTTTTTGTTTTGCTAATATAAAAACTCAAATTTAAGGATCCATCTGTCTGAGAGAACCTTGGAAGACCCTCACAATGAGCAGTTAACACAAAGCAAAATATGGCCTACATAATTTGGCGAATGATAAGCCCCCTATAACACGATTCTTGGATACAGGAGCAATCTCATAGACTGTTTATCAAGACAATATATAGATCACAGTGAAAAGCGTCTATAGAAAAACCCTACTACTATAAGATGTCATCTCCTTATAATTTGCAGAATATGTCTCCATTTATTAGCAGTATATCCCAAATATGTCTCCATTTATTAGTAGTATTTGTGCCCATTTCTTTGTTGAGGCATTTTATCAAACAAGTGGAGACTATGAGAGCCAAAAAATGAAACAGAGCAAAAATCAAGACAGTGATGAACGTGAAAATTAAGTGATGAAACCAAAAATCAACACGGCATTACCCATCTCCCCAAATTAACACATTTTAGATCTCTCAATTAATCAGAGAAAAAGATGCAAGAAATTGAGCTATAAACCGCTCAACTTACCAGCAGAAGCTGATAAAGGAGTTGTTGAAGAGCTAGAGTTTTGTGGCAAAATCGACGTTGATAGAGAGGAGCTTCGACGATGAATCGTTCTTAGAAGGAGCTTGAGATTGAGTCATGAGCCCATACAAGACCTCAGCGATTTCGATCTCCAGCTCTTCTGGATTATTATTCGATGACGATGATTTCGAAGTTGTTGCCGACTTAGGTGGTGGTCTAGGTTTTGCTCCTCCATTAGGCTTCTAAAAAAATTGAAGAGAAAGCGTCACTAAAATGGAGCAGGGTACAACCAAAAATGGAAATAGAATACTAACAATTTTCTTCCTAACTGAAGCATTAGAAGAAGACGGAGGTGATAAAGGAGCATCTCTCCCAGCCGCCGGCGATGATGTTGAAGAAACAAGCCCATGTCTCACAGGCGAAGTTGAAGCTTGGAGGTGAATCATTTGCTCTCCTCTACCGCCAGAAATCCAATCGTGTTACCTCTTCGTTGTTCAATCTGGAGAAGAAGTGAAAGAGGGGTTGAAAATGGGGAATGACGAGGAAGAAGAAAAGGGTATTTCAGACATTTATTACAAAAAATTTGATCGTTATAGTCCTTCTCACGCGCTTTTGGCGTTTGACATATACGCACCGTTAAATTAGACGGAAAAGGTGACGTTTTTACTTCAACTCAAAAGGTCGGGAGTTTAAATGTAGGTTTACTGACTACAGGTGGTTAAATGGGAAACCGCTTAAACCCCGTCATCTGAACTTAACCCAAGGGTAAATAATTAAATATAAAATAAGATAGGAGATTTTTTTTGTGGAGCGGGGAGCCGGGGTGGTACTAGTAATTTACTATTTTCTATGAGTGTCCCAAATTATAATGAGTAAATTTATATATACATCTACTTTACTAACTCCCTCCTGATGCGCAACTCCTGATGTAGTTTTGAGTATTTTATTTTTTTAATTCTTTCCCCTTTACAAAGCCTCTACTCTTCTACAACTCCCGCCCAAAAACTCATTCACTCTCTATCCGATTAAACTCCTTTTGTGCTCAACGTCTCCAATTAATCCCTCTCTTTCCTCCTAGAACCTCCGCACAATAATTAATGTGTGGATCTCTAATAAGGTAAACCTTTTTTTTGGAGTAATTTCTACTTTCAGTTGATGGTAGTATTTAAATTGGGTTTAATTTGGTTTCTTCCACGATTTCTTGTCAATTTGAGTTTTTCTTTGTGTTTCTTGTCTAATATAGGTTTAAATTGGGTTCTTCAAAATATTCACTTTATTACCCAAATAGAAGAAGAGGGTTTAACTGCTTATCCAAATGATCTGGGTTTCTATCATGTAAATTTGTGTATATGCTTTGGTCAATTAAGTTCTTAATATATGTTAAAATTTTGAAGAAGATTACTAGTAGGTTTAGTAATGTAGCCTCTTTCTCTGATTCAAATGAAAGTTTGATCCTTATAACACTCTTTCGAGTTTTTATTGAACAAAATTGTATGTCTTTCTGGTAAAAATTGATTTCTACATTAGTTACTCATGGTATTTATAACTGGTAAGTAGCTGAAACCTCTCATTACAAGACTTAGATGGGGTATGATGTAAGATCTAACCCTTTGTGAACTGATGACAAGCTGAGCTTTGTTGAATAAAACATTTACTAGAAGCATAATCCTTTACAAGTCTCTGTTTTACTTTTTGTGAATTGATGTTGTCCATACCATCCTGACATAAATATGAAATAATAATTTGTTATTGATGCTTTTCTTAAAGTACATACATTAACAAATGTTTAAAAATTTTCCTTTACAGTTTTTATAGCAATGTGCAAGTTCTACCAATGAAATTGAATATATATATATATATATATATATATATATATATATATTAGCTCAACAAATATGAATATTGACGTAGATGATCCTTCTAACAATGAAAAGGATGATGAAGTGGAAGAGAATGGAAAACAGAATAATCAAATAGTGGAAGAGCCCAAATTACATATGGTGTTTGACAATGTTGATGAGATTTATGAATATTATAGGAAATATGGTGCGCAACAAGGATTTGGAGTAACTAAAAGAAGTACTAAAAAATTGGACGGAGTGGTTACATATTTGACAGTTCTATGTCATAAATATGGAGAGCCAAAGAAGAACTCAAAGATTACTCTAAAATCGCATCCCGTTATTAAAGCATGTTGTAATGCTAAGATTTGTGTCAAATTATTGAATGATGGAAAATGGGGTATAACCACTTTGGAGCTTGCACATAATCATGGTTTAAGTCCAAGTAAGTCTCGCTTTAACCAAAGGTAATCCAGATGTGACCCTTATATAAAGAGGAGACTTGAGCTAAACAATGATGCTGAAATATCAATGAATAAAAATTATAATTCACTTAGAATTGAGTATGGAGAAAATGGAATGCCTTGTTTAAAGAAAGTGTGAAAATTATATGGGAAAATTTAAAAAGCTAAGGCTTGTTGAGGGTGATGCTATTGCACTTTAAAATTATTTTGCTAAAGTTCAAGTGGTGGATTCTAACTTTTTTTACGTGATAGATCCCGATGAGGAAAATCGGATTAGAAATTTATTTTGGGCGATTCGAGGTCTCAGAGGCACAGATGAGGAGTTTGGTGATGTCATCACATTTGACACCCCTATTCGACTAATAAATGTGATATGCCATTTGCTCTTTTTTGTTAGAGTTAACCACCATGGACAATCTATATTACTTGGTTGTGGCTTGATATCGAATTAAGATACTAACACTTTTGTTTGGTTGTTTGATGTGTGGCTTTCTTCCATGTCTAGAAAAGCTCCGCACGCCATTATCACCGATTAAGACAAAGCGATGAAAAATGCGGTTGAGATAGTTTTTTCCAATGCTCACCACCGATGGTGTTTGTGGCATATAATGAAGAAGGTTCCTGAAAAATTAAAAGGGTATGAAGACTATGAATCAGTTAAATTTATGTTACATAATGTTGTGTATGATTCTTTGAGTGTAGATGATTTTGAATGTGAATGGAAGAAATGATAGAAAATTATGATCTTGAGAACAATGAGTGGTTGGAAGGATTGTATAATGAAAGATATGGATGGGTTCCTTGTTTTGTGAAAGATTGTTTTTGGGCGGGAATGTCTACGACACAAAGAAGTGAAAGTATGAATGCTTTTTTTGATGGATTTGTCAATGCAAAAACTTCCTCAAAACAATTTGTAGACCAATATGATAATGCGTTAAGGAGTAAAGTGGAAAAAGAAATAGCAATGGACTCTCATTCTTTCGACTTCACATGTACCTCAGGTTTACATCATGCCATTGAAAAACAATTCCAAGAGGTTTATATCAATTTAAGTTTATCGAAGTTTCAAATGTATGGCGGATGGAGGAATATATTGTGATACAAGGTTTGTTAAATCCCATGATAAAATATTTCATTACGAAGTGAAACAACTTTGTTACTTTGGGGAGAAAAAAGATCGGCCAAAAATTGTGAACTTCAAAGTTTGCTTCATTGAAGGGAATCTTAATTTGATGTGAAGTGTAACTGTAAATTATTAGAATTTCGAGGAATTTTATGTAAGCATATAGTTAAGGTACTTCATTTTGAAAGGTTTATATTTACTGTTCCAACTAAATACATTTTGAGGAGGTGGAGAAAGGACATAAAGCGACGCCATACCAAAGCTAAAGTCACTTATACTGTTTGGAAAGACATGGAACCAGGACAGAGATAAGACAAGGTGTGCAATATTTTTTTCGATGTTACGGACATTGCATGTGATACTCAAAAAAGATGCGACCAACTTGTGGATTGACTTCTTGAACTAAAGGTGGAATGGAATACGAAGGATGGAGTTTGTGAAAAAAGGCATCCTACTCAAAAGTTAAATGCGTGTGAATATGAAAATAACGGCCCAAATGAAAGCCAAAAATTACTTTCACCAAAAAAAACCGATGCAAGGGGCGTCTTCCTATTAAAAGGAAGGTAGATAAGATAACAAAAAAAGGTAAAAATAAGTCTGAATCAAGAAACACAAAGAATATGAAAAAGGTATGATTTTTCTTTTTTTGTTATATATATGTGTGTGTGCAATTTGTATATTGTAACATTTTTTTTGCGATTAATATTGTCTTGTAAAATGAGAAATTATGCTCTTTTTTTTTTATTTCAGGCCATTGAGCTTGATATTTACTATTAATCACCACTGCTTTTTCATGAGACAAAAGGAGTCATCATGGAAATATTAACTTGAATGTGAGTAATGATTTTTTCTTCTTCATATTATTATGGTTATTATTTTTACTTTATTGGTGAGCATTTTAAGGGTGCATATATGTTTATAGATTGGTTTAAGTTTTACCTTTCATAGATCATAAAGTTCGGATGTACGAACTCACATAACATCGATGGTTCTTCCAGTAATCAGTAGAATTCATATGGGAGATGAACTTCCTCAATCTTCGCACGATGTAGATTTTTAGGTCTATAGGTAAAGGCGCCCAATGTTGGCTAAAACATGACTTCGTTACTCCACGATCGTAGAAATTTGTCAATGTAAACCGAATTTGTGTGTATGGGATGAATATGACATAATTTGTGTATCGAGATGAAATATATCCCATTGAGATTTGAATTTGTGTATTGGGATGAATATCATCATCGTGAACTCAATTTGTATTTTTTATCGACTAATACTTTTCGGTGATTGAATATATATATCCTCGTATTCAAGAATATATCCCCATATATTCAATCCAATTAAAAGGAGTACCAAAAAGTGACTACAAAGAAAAAAACAAATGGCAATCAGTATTCACTCCATAAACAAACACATTTAATACAATAAAAGGAGTACCAAAACAAATTCCCATATGTGTTATATGTAAACCGTCAAAAAAATCCCAAAATGGGACTACTAAAAGAGACCAACCACATTCAAAACAAACATCATTCATTTCACTATAGGTTGTACCAAAAACACCTTAACTTGTCGATACCATGTACATAAATAACTTCACCATAAATGCATCCAACAACATAACCATTCACTCAAAAAAACACAACATTCTAAAAACAAAATGTAACCATTCAAAAAAAACTTCACTATCATTGTATCCAAAACCTCTAAAATCACCATCCAAAATATAAGTACATAAACTGCCTTAAATGGCCTTAATATGAACTACCAAACTACATAAAAGTGTCTGAAACACTAAGCAACTACATAAAAGTGTTGTAAACTAGCAGGAACAACCAAAAAATATTACATCTGTTTACCACCCATTGCAGTCATGTACATTATCAGATTTATATGCCCCAAAAATATATATTGACAGTCACATATTCTTCTTAAGTTATATTCCTCAAACAATATGAATTATCAGTCACAATCTTCTTCAGTTGTCACCCCAGTTGTATTGTTTCTTCCACCAGTTGAAGTATTTTCTCCATCTCTTTTTCCCCTAGCATTGTCTGCCCTTTTACCTGAGTAAAAAACAAAAAAGGACACCAATCAAAAAGTATGTTGTGATGACCTGTAAAGAAAAAAGCTTCCTAAATCGCAAACAAACATCTACAGATTACCTTGGAAGAGATTTTGATATTCTAATTTTGTGTTCGTGCAGTTACCCATGCTGGTGTCAGAACAGGTTTACAAGTTGGGAGACTTTGTTGTGTAAATTGATTTACGGCTACATAACAGCATTATATGCAACATGAGACATTAGAATTGAAAGTACAAATTACACAATCCTATAAAACAGCATATACTGAAAAGAGTAATCACTGATTTCTATTATGTTATACATTCAACTTATATTACAAGAGAGTCATGGCAGATAATGAAAAGCAATCTTTTGAACAAATCAACTACACCTTCTGTTTTTAAGGGCACCTTAACGGACTGACAGTTAAAGTGCCCAAATCGATTCTGATAACATTAAATTATAAAACAGTAGTAACTGCAATAGTAACTGCACTACAACAATAACGATCACCATATCAGTAATTTAGTATATTGGAAATAATGGTTCATCTGGTATTGTATTGGTACAAAGTTCGCCTGGTATGTAGTACATGACACTAACACAATTAAACATGACAAAATTTACCAGTTTATAGCAGTCCTAAAACATAGAAGTGCACAAATACTTCTTCTTTTTTGGGTCACAAATCCTTCTTTAGTAAACATAGACGAAACAATGGGCTTAATATTCAAACTTTATTTTATAATTTCCTTCTAAGAAAACAAACTCATTTTCATGTGCTCGCTTTTTTAGAGTCACATGTCATCACATTCTTAAAACCAAAATTTTCACACAGAAATACATCCAAAATATTACAAAGGTGATGATCCATCTTTTTCACCAGTTACCATCTAACGATCAAGCATCGAGGTGTCATGACTTAACCATGAAGTACACTAAGTAATCTCTTCAGGCATGTATGTCCATTTCAATGTGATAAGCACATACAAATTTTCATCTCCTCCCTAATATTCTTTCAACCGCCTTAACACATTAATGAACTCATAAAGTAATATTTTTACAAATTCAACCAACAAAAACAAAGGTAAATATTTCAACCTGAAACTTAAAAAGGCTAAAATAACTTACCTTTTTTTCCAACCCGATAGAACCCGGTCGATTGAGCTTCCATTTCAACTGGTGGGGTATTCCCCACATCCACCTCCACATCCATCCAATCTAAATTCTCAACCTTTTCAAATCTAAACTAGCCCTTAAAATACCTTCTGCAACAAGTACAACCAAACAACAATTCAACACATAAAATAGAACCTAAACTAACAAACACATTCAACCTATTTCAGATATTTGAATATAAATTTCCTATAATGAATTACAATTAAAAAAGACTACAATAACACTCAAAATCAAACCCTTAGTCCAATTGACAATCAAAACAAACCTCCAAATTAACAAACACATTCAACCAATTTCACATATTTGAATATAAATTTACTATCATGAATTACAATTAAAAAAAGAGACTACAATAACACTCAAAACCAAACCCTTAGTCCAATTGACAATCAAAACAAATCCCACCTAAATTAACAAACACATTCAACCAATTTCACATATTTGAATATAAATTTACTATCATTAATCACAATTTTAAAAAAGACTACAATAACACTCTCAAAACCAAACCCTTAGTCCAATCGACAATCAAAACAAATCCCACCTCCAAAAATTGGAACTTTAAGCCGATTTCAAGAATAAGAGTACATAATTACTGAAAACAAACAGTGCAAATGAAAATCAAATTCGAATTTTGGAATCATAAGTAGGAAGAATACTTAGATAATTAAACTTCACAAGCTAATAAAAAAGATACGAAGAATACTTGTCCGGATTGAAGAGAAAGAATCAAATGGTGGAGTGTTTGTAAAGGGGAAATTTTCGAAGGTGAACATGGCGCAACATAAATTCTCTTATGCTAATTTGCGCTGAAATGTATAAGAAGATCAATTGTACGGAGGTTCTAGGAGGAAAAGAGAAGGATTAATTGGAGATGTTGAGCACAGAAGAAGTTTAATCGGATAGAGAGTGAAAGAGTTTTTGGGTGGGAATTGTAGGAGAGTAGAAGCTTTGTAGCAGAAGGGTAAAAAATTAAAACATAAAAAACTCAAAACGACGTCAGAAGTTACGTATCAGGAGGGAGTTAGTAAAGTAGATGTATATATAGATTTACTGATACTCAATAATTAATTTTGTATTTTCAGTCTTATTATCTACCGTCCATTCTATCAAAATCCAACGGCTCGTGTTGTAGCCTATTATATAGTAGTGCCTTTCCGACGGCCTTCAGTCATTTTTGCATTTTCACCGAGAATCCTCTAGGTTTTCTGCTCCACTGTTTTCCCGGTCTACCGCCGGGAGTACCTTCCATCGACGAACCACAGCTGCCATTGCTTATTAATCACCGATTGTAAGTGTTTGTTGAATTTATGTGTTCTCCAAACCCTAAAATTATGCAATCTGCTAGCTGTTGCGCTGTAAAACCCTTCCTGAGAAATGGCTTGATTTTGTTGTATTATATGAATATATTAGTTTAATTCCTTGCATTGTTTGTTAATCCTGTTTGTTGGATTCATTTTGATGGATACATTCACAGTGCATTTATTTTAACCTCCTTTATGTGTAATCATTTGCATGCATATATACTGGGTTGCATTAACACATTTAATTGATGGCTGAAATGGAATCTGTCGATTGTTACTAGTTTATGCATGAAAACATGTTATTGTTGTTTTTGAATTGTTGCTACAGTTTTTATTTGTATATTTTGAGATTGGGAAAGCTGAAAGGGTATGAAAATTGAAATGAAGTCTGTTTCTGATGTTTGCCTGTGTTAGTATTTAGTAAACTTTGTTGACAACAGAATGAAGGTGCTAGCAATAAGATGGGATGTCTTTGTTTTCCTTTACTTGTTAAAAAGTTGACAACAACTTTGGTTATTATATACTTGGAAACATATGAGCAGAACTGTGAGGAATGAACAAAGCAGAACGAAATTTATGTGATGAATGTTTTTTGTTACCTTTTTTGTCTTCGTACAGTCTTAAATTTTTTTTGTCATTTCTTAGAAAATTTGCTTTGTTTCTAACGTTACATATTTGGTTATTTAATATCCGGTCTAGATGGATTACAGCTCGGATGAAGAGTCAGACATCAGTGATTCAGAGATCTTTGAATATAAGGAGAAACCATACGAGCAGTTGAGGACTGGAAAACTTAAAGTAAAAGGACCCTATGGCAGCCTAAGATGCCCCTTCTGTGCTGGAAAGAAGAAGCAAGACTACAAGTTCAAAGATCTTCTTCAACATGCCACTGGAGCGGGTAAAGGGTCCTCCAACAGAAGTGCAAAACAGAAGGCAAATCATCTTGCATTAGCACAGTACTTAGAGACTGATTTAGCTGATGAGATGGAGCAATCCCAGCATGTGGTTGCACCTGCACCTGCAGCTCCACCGTCTGAGCGCAATGAACTATATTGCAATCCTTGGGCAGGGATTATTGTTAATATAGTTAAAGATCCAAAGAATGGAAGAGCTGTTAGCAGTGAAGAGTACTTGATGGACAGGTTCTCTAAGTATAAACCTGTAGAAATTAATATATTCTGGGATGTCCAAGAGCAGGTTGGACAAGCTATTGTCAAGTTCAATAATGATTGGGCTGGCTTTAAGAATGCAATGGAATTTGAAAAGTTCTTTGAAACTGATCACCACAGTAAGAAGGATTGGGTTTCTCAGAAAAGTCTTCCCGGGTCACACTTGTATGGTTGGTTTGCACGGGCTGAGGATTTTGAGTCAGAAGGAATAATTGGAGATTATCTTCGTAAGAATGGAGATCTGAAAACAATTTCTGATCTTGTTAATGAAGCAAAACAGGGTAGAAAGATCATTGTGGCTACCTTAGCCAATGAGATTGACAAGAAAATGAAAATTTGGATGATCTGCAGATCAAGTACAATGAGAAGAACTTGTCTCTAAGTCGTAATGCTTGAGGAAAAGACAGGCTACACCTTAATTTCTCTGAAGGTTACTTTCGATTCTGCTACCTCTCATTCATTGTAATGCATTTATCTATGTATGTACTGCTCATAGTCTTGCTTGCATGTATTACTGTTTTGCTGTGGCCATACATGGATGATGCCTAGTGTTACGTTAGCAACATAGCATTTATGAAACAATTTACTTGTCAAGGTATGTTAACTTGCCTTTGTTGGATCATCACCCAATATGTTCTAGTAATTGGTTTCGTGTTCTGAATCTATGCTTAATGTGCTGAAAGTTGGAGATAATGTTGATTGAAAATCACATAATCAACAGATAGACCATTCTGTTGATATAGTCATTGGGGTTTTGGTTTCCTATTGATACTTGATTTTTGATAAGTTGATTGTATAAATGTTCTATCCTGTTCAGAGACAAGGAAGATGCAGCGTGTTTCCCGAGAGCACATTCAAAGGGTTTTAGCTGAGCAAGAAATGTTGAATTCGGAGTTGGAGAAGAAGAGAAAACAGCTTGATTCATGGAGTAGGGAACTTAACAGACGTGAAGCATTGACTGAACGCGACAGGCAAAAGCTCGACGAAGAGAAGAATAAGGTGATAAATGTTTATTTAATAGTCCAACCATGCACGTAGTCATGCTTTTAGATCATTTCATATTCAGTTTATTTGATTCTTTTTTCTTTTATTTGGAATCCAATAGTTTTGCTTTTTGAGTCACTGATCTAGATTGATTGACAATATTGTCAGGGAGTCCGATTATATCAGTAAATAAATCTGTCTGCCTTATAACTGTTTTGTTCTATTTACTGAGTACGTGTCTTTGGTTGGAAAAAGAAAAGAAAGAGTTGTTTCTTGTATTCAGATACTTACTACTGATCTTTGTTATCAGAATGATGTGAGAAACAGTTCACTTCAACTGGCTTCAATGGAGCAGAAAAGGCAGATGAAAATGTCTTAAGGCTGGTAGAGGAGCAACAGGTGTATCACTTCTATCGAGCTTTGAACACATATAGTGACTTGTTCTGTAATTAATTTCGCTTTATATTAATGCTTATACAGTCTCTATTGCTTTTGTTAACTGAGTCTTCAAATTTTCAGAGGAGAAGGAGGAGGCCCTGAAAAAATACTGGAGTTAGAGAGGCAGCTAGATGCAAAGCAGAAATTGGAGATGGAAATTGAAGAATTGAAAGGGAAGTTACAAGTGATGAAGCATCTAGGAAATGAAGACTTACGCAGCTGTTCAAAGCAAGGTGAAAGAGATGAATGAAGAATTAGAAGATAAAATGGAGCAAATGAGTGATCTGGAAAATTTGAATCAAACTCTTCTTATCAAGGAGCGGCAGAGTAATGACGAGCTGCAGGAAGCCCGTATAAAATTGATCAAGGTATGACATTTTTCCCATGGTATTTTTAGTACTTAGTACTGTGATTTGAAATCGCATGCTGAGGTAATGGAATAAGTACTACGATTGTAGTATGCGATTTTAAGTCAGATATATTATTGGACAGCACGTATGGCATCAGTTGAATCTTAAAGTAATGACTCCAATCTAGGGTGTTCTGAATGGTCAAAGATGATATCAGCAGCCTAATGTTGGCATATTGTCAGCATGATTTTTCCTCCAATGCTAGAAAATGACGCAAGTCTAAAAATAAAACTGAAGTTAGTAGTTGGCTATTAAAAAAAAAAAAAAAAAATCACACTGGAGATATTAATTACTTAAAATAGTATCCTTTGATGGAGACATAAGTATGATTATATGACAATTATTTTTCTAAATTTTAAAGGGAAAACAGAAGTAGTAGTGGACTATCAAAAAAAAGCATCTTAATCTGATAGTGGAGATATTATCTAGTGGAAATAGTTGATTAAGTTACCTAGATTGTTTGATTGACATAACTATATTGCAGCAAGTTATGAGTATTGCCTTTATCAGCCCTCTGATTACTCTTTTGCTTAGTAATATATTCTTCAAGCTGACGTCATCATTGACAGGGCTTGAGCGAGATGTTGAGTGGCCCGCGCACTAATATCAGCATTAAGAGAATGGGAGAAATTGATATGAAAGCCTTTCAGCAAACATGCAAAGAAAGGTTTCAACGTGATGAAGCTGACATCAAGGCCTTGAGCTGTGCTCCTATGGCAAGATAAAATGAAGAACCCAGACTGGCATCCTTTCAAAATTATCACAGTTGAAGGAAATCCTCAGGCATGGCCAATTAAAATGACTTTTGAAGAGTTCTCACTGTGGTTTTAGTTATACGCTGTATTTATTCATTTGTTATTTCTGGCATGTATTTGTTCATGTTGTCATTTCTGGCATACATGAGATTCTCAGGTAGGCAAATTTGCAGCGACTTTTAAGAGTTTTCACTGTGTTTTTGTTGTACATTGTATGTATGTGTTTTCATTTCTGTCATGAATGTATTCATGTTGTCATTTCTGACATGCAGGTATTCATGTTGTCATTTCTGGTGTGCATGAATTCATGTTCTCATTTCTGGCATGCATGTATTCATATTATCATTTCTGGCATGCATGTATTCATGTTATCATTTTTGGCATGCATGAAGTGAAATTAGGTTGTAAACTGAAACTTCTCGTGCTTATTATTGTGATTAGAAAACTTTTGGCACTTCCAGGTGAAATTTGCAATATTTCTCGAGGGCTAGGATTAGAAAATATTATGTTATTCTGTTGTCCTGTATGCTTTAGGAACCTTCAGAAATTAACATTTTGCCTATTGCAGGAGATTATTGACCCGGATGATGAAATGCTCAGAAATTTGAAGGAGGAGTGGGGAATTGAAATATATAGTGCTGTAAGTAAAGCCTTGTTGGAGATGAATGAATACAATCCAAGTGGCAGGTATGTGGTTTCTGAGCTCTGAATTCAAAAGAAGATAGGAAAGCAACACTGAAGGAAGTCATTAGCTACATCATGAAGAGCTTGAAGTCACTTAAGCGCAAGAGATGGTGACTTTAAGGTACTTGTTATGCATTATTTTCCAGTTGTCTTTCTTTTTTCTTTATTTCCCCTTTGCGATTTCATCTGAATGCATGCAAATGGTTTTGTTGGACCCATGATTTGCAAGAACAAATTATATTTATATTTAGAATGTTGCTATTTGACAAATTCATATCTATATTAAATACTACCAACGTATGTGGATATATTGGATAGGAGGGAAAAGAGGGACCCACATATTACTTCTCTATTTTATAAACTACAATTTCATGTTAGTCAATCCACATTTGACAACATTATTCGAGATATAAGTCATTTTCCTATATTTTATAAGTGAAAACATGTGCAAAGATGCTTCTGTTGGGTATTCAGGTCAAGTCTCTTTTGAAATGATAAGTTTCATCCAGAACTTGTTCAGTAGTATTCCTTGGCTGTTGTGGGGTCCATTTTAATTCTGTTACTAAGTGGATATCTATATGAATACGCCAAAAAATAATAATAATCTATGAGTTATGCAAGCTCTATTTACATGTATATATTAACTTAGTATCTTGTTCCCTCTGCTCTGATTAGTCCTTGTGTTCTGGTTCCCTATGCTCAATAATCAGTCCTTATTTAAAGCTAAATCTGCACTTGTCATATACCCAATTTTTAATCTAGGGGTGGAGGGTGTGTAGGTGGTATAGTTTGTTAATATGATCCCAAAAGGTTTTTTTTTTTTTAATATTTTTGTGAAACAATGTAGATTACCTTTTAGTGCTTCTCTTCAGCAGAAGAGGCAATTGGAGGAGGTGATCGATCAGTATGCTTCTTGTCTATTTGTTCTGTTTCTCTAATCGCTTTCTCGTCAACTCTTGTCTTTTGTCTCTTTCTGTTTCTTCGTTCTTTTGTTGTTCCAATTGATTCAAAGGAGCTAATCAATCTGCAAAACATATATGCCTTTTCTAAAAAATGGTCAAGGTCTTTATTTAAGGCGCAATTGATATTTACCAATGTAAGTTGATACATGAAGGCTTTTATTATTTTTTGAGTACCCATCCTTTTAATATTTAAACTTGATATTTACCAATGTAAATTGATACATAAAGGCTTTTATTATTTTCTTGAGTACCTATCCTTTTAATATTTAAACTTGTACCACTTAATTTCTTGTTGAAACATCTTAACAAAACTCCAAAAAAATTCATTGGCAGGTGGATGGCGGTACTTAAGTATAGCAAGCCAGAATTGTCAACAAAGCCACTTCTGCTGTGTGGAGTTTCATCTGGATCAACGTTCAACAATTGGCCGAAATTGTTCAAGGGTAACGGTGAGTCGCACCTTGTTCAACCAGTTGTGGAGGAGGATAGTAGGGAATTTTTTTATTGTCAGCAGTCTGATGAATTTCTTTGCATTGAGCCAGGTGTTCAAGATAGTAATGAAACAATTGTAGTATGTAATCATGGCGAGTCAGTTGGAATCCAACCAGTTGTGGATGATAGTAGAGAAACAAATACTCATGGTAGAACTATGTCTTAATTTGTGGAGACTATTTTCGATCTGATGACTTGGTTACAAATGTTTATGGTACTTTCCATGTTGGTTACCGAGTTATAACTGTGATAC
>CM035158.1:117798480-117960456 GCA_020205615.1 Panax quinquefolius | reverse complement strand
TAAACAATGATGCTGGAATATCAATGAATAAAAGTTATAATTCAATTAGAATTGAGTATGGAGAAAATGGAATGCCTTGTTTAAAGAAAGAATGGGAAAATTTAAAAAGCTAAGGCTTGCTGAGGGTGATGTTACTGCACTTCAAAATTATTTTGCTAAAGTTCAAGCGATGGATTCTAACTTTTTTTATGTGATAGATCCCGATGAGGAAAATTGGATCAGAAATTTATTTTGGGCAGATTCGAGGTCTAGAGTTGCGTATGAGGAGTTTGGTGATGTCATCACATTTGATACCACCTATTTGACTAATAAATATGATATGCCATTTGCTCCTTTTGTTGGAGTTAACCACCATCGACAATCCATATTACTTGGTTGTGGCTTGATATCGAATGAAGATACTAACACTTTTGTTTGGTTGTTTAATGCGTGGCTTTCTTCTATGTTTAGAAAAGCTCTGCACGCCATTATCACCGATCAAGACAAAGCGATGAAAAATGCGGTTGAGATAGTTTTTCCCAATGCTCACCACCGATGGTGTTTGTGGCATATAATGAAGAAGGTTCTTGAAAATTTAAAAGGGTATGAAGACTATGAATCAATTAAATTTATGTTACATAACGTTGTGTATGATTCTTTGAGTGTAGATGATTTTGAATGTGAATGGAAGAAAATAATAGAAAATTATGATCTTACGAACAATGAGTGGTTGGAAGGATTGTATAATGAAAGATATTGATGGGTTCCTTATTTTGTGAAAGATTGTTTTTGGGCGGGAATGTCTACGACACAAAGAAGTGAAAGTAGGAATGTTTTTTTTTTATGGATTTGTCAATGCAAAAACTTCCTTGAAAGAATTTGTGGACCAATATGATAATGCGTTAAGGAGTAAAGTGGAAAAAGAAATAGCAACGGACTCTCATTCTTTGACTTCACATATACCTTGTGTTACACATCATGCCATTGAAAAATAATTCCAAGAGGTTTATATCAATTCTAAGTTTATTGAGTTCAAACAGAAGTGGCAGATGGAGGAATGTATTGTGATATAAGGTTTGTTAAATCCCATGATAAAATATTTCATTACAAAGTGAAACAACTTTGTTACGTTTGGGGGAAAAAAGATCAACAAAAAATTGTGAACTTCAAAGTTTGCTTCATTGAAGGGGAAAATGAATTTGAATTTGATGTGAAGTGTAACTGTAAATTATTCGAATTTTGAGGAATTTTATGTAGGTACTTCATTTTGAAAGGTTTATATTTACTGTTCCAACGAAATACATTTTGAGGAGGTGGAGAAAGGACATAAAGTGATGCCATACCAAAGCTAAAGTCACTTATAATGTTTGGAAAGACACGGAATCGTGACAAAGATATGACAAGGTGTGCAATATTTTTTTCGATGTTGCGGACATTGCATATGACACTCAAAAAAGATGCGACCAACTTGTGGATCGGCTTTTTGAACTAAATGTGGAATGGAATACGGAGGATGGAGTTTGTGAAAAAAATGCATCCTACTCAAAAGTTAAATGCGTGTGAATATGAAAATAACGGCCCAATTGAAAGGCAAAAATTACTTTCACCAAAAAAGGACCGATGCAAGGGGCGTCCTATTAAAAGGAAGGTAGATAAGATGAAACAAGTTTCGAAAAAATTCAAACTGAAGTGACAAAAAAAAGGTAAAAATAAGTCTGAATCAAGAAACACAAAAAATATGAAAAAAGTATGATTTTTCTTTTTTGTTATATATATACATATGTATGTGTGTGTGTGCAATCTGTATATTGTAACATTTTTTGCGATTAATATTGTCTTGTAAAATGAGAAATTATGCTTCATTTATTTCAGGCCTTTGAGCTTGATACGACTATTAATCAGTCACTTGTTTTTCATCAGACACAAGGGAGTCATCATGGAAATATTAACTTGAATGTGAGTAATTATTTTTTTTTCTTCATATTATTATGGTTATTATTTTTACTTTATTGGTGAGCATTTCAAGGGTGCATATATGTTTATAGATTGGTTTAAGTTTTACCTTTCATAGATCATAAAGTTCAGATGTATGAACTCACATAACATCGATGGTTCTTCCTCTAACTTGTAGGAATCCATATGGGAAGATGAACTTCTGAATCTTGGCACGATGTAGAATTTTGGGTCTATAGGTGAAGGCACTTCCAATATTGGCCAAAGTCATAAGTTCGTTACTCCACGATCGTAGAGATTTGTCAATGTAAACTGAATTTGTGTATTGGGATGAATATGACACAATTTGTGTATTGGGATGAAATATATCGCCATTGTAGACTAAATTTGTGTATTGGGATGAATATCGTCATTGTAGACTGAATTTGTATTTTTTATTGACCAATACTTTCAGTGATTGAATATATATCCCCTGTATTCATTGAGAAATATATCCCCATATATTCAACCCAATTAAAAGGAGTACCAAAAAGTGACTACAAAGACAAAACAAATGGCACTCTATTTACTCCATAAACAAACACATTTAATCCAATAAAAGGGAGTACCAAAACAGGTCCATATGTGTTATATGCAAACCCATCAAAAATCCCCAAAATGGGACTACCAAAAAGAGACCAACCACATCTCAAACAAACACATTCATTTCACTATAATAAGTTGTACCAAAAAATAAATCGACTTCTTTGATAACATGTACATAAATAACTTCAGCCATAAATGCATCCAACAACATAACCATTCACTCAAAAAAAAAAAACACACCATTCTAAAAACAAACAGAACCATTCAAAAAAAAACTTCATTATCATTGCATCCAAAAACCTCTAAAAATCAGTCATCCAAAATATAAGTACATAAACTGCCTTAAATGGCCTTAATATGAACTACCAAACTACATAAAAGTGTCTGAAACACTAAGCAACTACATAAAAGTGTTGTAAACCAAAAAGTATTACATCTGTTTACCACCCATTGCAGTCATGTACATAATCAGTCATTATAGATTTATATTCCCCAAAAATATATATTAACAGTCGCATGTTCTTCTTAAGTTATATTCCTCAAACAATATGAATTATCAGTCACAATCTTCTTCAGTTGCCCCCCAGTTGTATTGTTTCTTCCACCAGTTGAAGTATTTTCTCCATCTCTTTTTCCCCTAGCATTGTCTGCCCTTATACCTGAGTAAAAAACAAAAAGGACACCAATCAAAAAGTATGTCGTGATGACCTGTAAAGAAAAAAAGCTTCCTAAATCGCAAACAAATATCTACAGATAATGACCTTGGAAGAGATTTTGATATTCTAATTTTGTGTTCGTGCAGTTACCCATGCTGGTGTCAGAACATGTTTACAAGTTGGGAGACTTTGTTGTGTAAATTGATTTACGGCTACAAAACACATACAACAAGAGACATTAGAATTGAAAGTACAAATTACATAATCCTATAAAACAGCATATACTGAAAAGAGTAATCACTGATTTCTATTATGTTATACATGCAACTTATATTACAAGAAAGTCATGGCAGATAATGAAAAGCAATCTTTTGAACAAATCAACTACACCTTCTGTTTTCCCATTCTAGTAAAGGGCACCTTAACGGGACTGACAGTTAAAGTGCCCAAATCGATTCTGACAACATTAAATTATAAAAACAGTAGTAACTGCAATAGTAACTGCACTACAACAATAATGATCACCATATCAGTAATTTAGTTTATTGGAAATAATGATTCATCTGGTATTGTTTTGGTACAAAGTTCGTCTGGTATGTAGTACATGACACTAACACAATTAAACATGACAAAATTTATCAGTTTATAGCAGTCCTAAAACATAGAAGTGCACAAATACTTCTTCTTTTTTGTCGGTCACAAATCCTTCTTTAGTAAACATTGACGAAACAATGGGCTTAATATTCAAACTTTATTTTATTTAATCTCCTTCTAAGAAAACAAACTCATTTTCTTGCGGCTCGTTTTTTAAAGTCACATGTCATCACATTCTTAAAACCAAAATTTTCAAACAGAAATACATACAAAATATTACAAAGGTGATGATCCATCTTTTTTCACAAGTTACCATCTAACGATCAAGCATCGAGGTGTCATGACTTAACCACGAAGTACACTAAGTAATCTCTTCAGGCATGTATGTCCATTTCAATGTGATAAGCACATGCAAATTTTCATCTCCTCCATAATATTCTTTCAACCACCTTAACACATTAATGAACTCATAAAGCAATGTTTTTACCAATTCAACCAACAAAAACAAAGGTAAATATTTCAACCTGAAACTTAAAAAGGCTAAAATAACTTATACCTTTTTTCCAACCTGATAGAACCCGGGTCGATTGAGCTTCCATTTCAGCTGGTGGGATATTCCCCACATCCACCTCCACATCCATCCAATCTAAATTCTTAACCTTTTCAAATCTAAACTAGCCCTTAAAATACCTTCTGCAGCAAGTACAACCAAACAACAATTCAACACATAAAATAGAACCTAAATTAACAAACACATTCTACCAATTTCACATATTTGAATATAAATTTCCTATAATGAATTACAATTAAAAAAAGAGAGACTACAATAACACTCAAAACCAAACCCTTAGTCCAATTGACAATAAAAACAAATCCCCCCTAAATTAACAAACACATTCAACCAATTTCACATATTTGAATATAAATTTACTATCATGAATTACGATTAAAAAAGAGAGACTACAATAACACTCAAAACCAAACCCTTAGTCCAATTGACAATCAAAACAAATCCCACCTAAATTAACAAACACATTCAACCAATTTCACATATTTTAATATAAATTTACTATCATGAATCACAATTTTAAAAAAAGACTACAATAACACTCTCAAACCCAAACCCTTAGTCCAATTGACAATCAAAACAAGTCCCACCTCCAAAAATTGGAACTATAAGGCGATTTCAAGAATAAGAGTACTTAATTAATTACTGGAAACAAACAGTGCAAATGAAAATCAAATTCGAATTTTGGAATCATAAGTAGGAAGAATACTTAGATAATTAAACTTCACAAGCTAATAAAAAAAATACGAAGAATACTTGTCCGGATTGAAGAGAAAGAATCAAATGGTGGAGTGTTTGTAAACCTTTTCTTCAAATAGACGGAAAGGGGAAATTTTCGAAGGTGAACATGGCTCAAGATTAACTCTCTTATGCTAATTTGCGCTGAAATGTATAAGCAGATCAATTGTACGGAGGTTCTAAGAGGAAAGAGAGGGATTAATTGGAGATGTTGAGCACAGAAGGAGTTTAATCGGATAGAGAGTGAAAGAGTTTTTGGGTGGGAGTTGTAGGAGAGTAGAGGCTTTGCAGCAGAAGGGGGAAAGAATTAAGTTTTTTAAAGACTTTTAAAGTCTTTAAAAGTTTGGACGTATTCAATCAACATATTTAAAAAATTTATAAAAGTTTAGTGGTATTCAATTATAACTTTTTTAATGTCTTTAAAAATTGAGTGGTATTGAATTAAGATTTTTATAAAGTCTATAAAAGTACTTTGGTATTCAAAAAATCATAGATTTTAAAGATTTCTATCAAATGGTAGAGTTTGACAAATTTTAGAAGAAGAATTATAACTATCAATCCATATTCAAAGTCTTGCCTCATCTCTCTAAAGATTTCTAAAGACATCTAAATAAACACAAAGATGGATAAAATTAGTTATTAATTGGACTTAATCTTTTATTGGGTCAAATTAATTATTTATTTTATATGGGCTAATAAATATTAATATGGGATGGATAAATAATTTGGTAAAATTTGGGCCATAAAAATAATTAGATTTATTATAATTTTATTATAAGAGAATTAACGAGATATATTAATAAGTAAACAAATAACTAGACCTAATATGAATTGGTGAGAAAAAATTCAGCTTCAAAAGCTTTCAATAGAAAGAGGAAAGAGATTTGTTCAACAAAGGTGAGATAAAATCATAAAACTCTCATATCAATTGTAAATATTATGTATTATAATATATGAAAATAAAAATATATGATGTGTATGTTTTTTTTAGTTTTCCGACATTTTAAGCGAAGAAATCATTTATTAATTTTGAGAGCATCCTCCATATTCGTCTTCGAGTGTCTTTGGTATATCATAGTGAAATAATGTAACGTGTGGTTGTATTCTTGCATGACAAATTGATAGAATCGTTATCTTTCTTTTATAAAAAAGGAAAAAACGCACTGCTTTGATATATGTTAGGCGCATAAAAAAGGTCCACACAATCAAATAAAATTAGCAGCAGTTAAGATGAAAAATTGAATTTACAGAATCACACAATCATACAATATATATATATATATATATATATATATATATATTAGTAAAGCAATCAATTAATAGTAAAAAGCGTGCAGCATATCGTAAAGTATATATATTTCAATAAAATTGAACTTAATTTTTTGTATTAAATACATAGTTTAAAGTTTTATTGGTTTAGAGTATCAAAATGTATCGTGAAATGAGTAGAATAATGTGAAACTTTTTCAGCGTATATAAAATCTCAAATGCCACGATAATATAATTAAATTTACTCTAGTTCATAAAAAAGGAGAGGTTATGTACACATAAATTTAATTAACAATTAATATAAGTTCACGAAGATATATTAGAAGTATCTGAAAGTCATTACGGTCTTAATAAAAAGTTTATAAAAGTGCATTCTTTATTTAAATGGAGTCTATAAAAATTATTTTTAAAAAGTCTTTAAAGTCTGTGAAAGTCATTAAAATCCTACAAATTCTATAAAAATTTATCACTTAAAAAAAATCTTTAAAAATCTTAATTAAATACAGCCCCTAAAACATAAAAAACTAAAAACGACGTCAAAAATTGTGCATCGGGAGAGAGTTAGTAAAGTAGATGTATATATAGATTTACTAATACTCAATAATTAATTTTGTATTTTCAGTCTTATTATCTACCGTCCATTCTATCAAAATCCAACGGCTCGTGTTGTAGCCTATTACTATATAGTAGTGCCTTTCCTACAGCTCACTCATTTTTGCATTTTTATCTGGAGAGAGAGTCCTCTAGGTTTTCTGCTCCCACTGTTGGAGTCTCTCCCATCGACGAACTACAGCTGCCATTGCTAATTAATCACCGATTGTAAGTGTTTGTTGAATTTCTGTGTTCTCCAAACCCTAAAATTACGCAATCAGCTAGCTGTTGCGCTGTAAAACCCTTCCTGAGAAATGGCTTGATTTTGTTGTATTATCTGAATATATTAGTTTAATTCCTTGCATTTTTTGTTAATCATGTTTGTTGGATTCATTTTGATGGATACATTCACAGTGCACTTATTTTAACCTCCTTTATGTGTAATCATTTGCATGCATATATACTGGGTTGCATTAACACAGTTAATTGATGGCTGAAATGGAATCTGTCGATTATTGCTAGTTTATGCATGAAAACATGTTATTGTTGTTTTTGAATTGTTGCTACAGTTTTTATATGTATATTTTGAGATTGGGAAAGCTGGAAGGGTATGAAAATTGAAATGAAGTTTGTTTCTGTTGTTTGCCTGTGTTAGTATTTAGTAAACTTTGTTGACAACAGAATGAAGGTGCTAGTGAAAAGATGGGATGTCTTTGTTTTCCTTTTCTTGTTAAAAAGTTGACAACAACTTTGGTTATTATATACTTGGAAACATGTGAGCAGAACTGTGAGGAATGAACAAAGCAAAACGAAATTTATGTGATGAATGCTTTTTGTTACCTTTTTTTTCTTTGTACATTCTTCTTTCAATTTTTTTTTGTCATTTCTTAGAAAATTTGCTTTGTTTCTTACGTTACATATTTGGTTATTTTAATATCCGGTCTAGATGGATTACAGCTCGGATGAAGAGTCAGACATCAGTGATTCAGAGATCTTTGAATATAAGGAGAAACCATACGAGCAGTTGAGGACTGGAAAACTTAAAGTAAAAGGACCCTATGGCAGCCTAAGATGCCCCTTCTGTGCTGGAAAGAAGAAGCAAGACTACAAGTTCAAAGATCTTCTTCAACATGCCACTGGAGCGGGTAAAGGGTCCTCCAACAGAAGTGCAAAACAGAAGGCAAATCATCTTGCATTAGCACAGTACTTAGAGACTGATTTAGCTGATGAGATAGAGCAATCCCAGCATGTGGTTGCACCTGCACCTGCAGCTCCACAGTCTGAGCGCAATGAACTATATTGCAATCCTTGGACAGGGATTATTGTTAATATAGTTAAAGATCCAAAGAATGGAAGAGCTGTTAGCAGTGAAGAGTACTTGATGGACAGGTTCTCTAAGTATAAACCTGTAGAAATTAATATATTCTGGGATGGCCAAGAGCAGGTTGGACAAGCTATTGTCAAGTTCAATAATGATTGGGCTGGCTTTAAGAATGCAATGGAATTTGAAAAGTTCTTTGAAACTGATCACCACAGTAAGAAGGATTGGGTTTCTCAGAAAAGTCTTCCCGGGTCACGCTTGTATGGTTGGTTTGCACGGGCTGAGGATTTTGAGTCGGAAGGAATAATTGGAGATTATCTTCGTAAGAATGGAGATCTGAAAACAATTTCTGATCTTGTTAATGAAGCAAAACAGGGTAGAAAGATCATTGTGGCTACCTTAGCCAATGAGATTGACAAGAAAAATGAAAATTTGGATGATCTGCAGATCAAGTACAATGAGAAGAACTTGTCTCTAAGTCGGATGCTCGAGGAAAAAGACAGGCTACACCTTAATTTCTACGAAGGTTACTTTCGATTTTGCTACCTCTCATTCATTGTAATGCATTTATCTATGTATGTACTGCTCATAGTCTTACTTGCATGTATTACTGTTTTTCTGTGGCCATACATGGATGATGCCTAGTGTTACGTTAGCAACATAGCATTTATGAAACAATTTACTTGCCTAGGTATGTTAACTTGCCTTTGTTGGATCATCACCCAATATGTTCTAGTAATTGGTTTCAAGTGTTCTGAATCTATGCTTAATGTGCTGAAAGTTGGAGATAATGTTGATTGAAAATCACATAATCAACAGATAGACCATTCTATTGATATAGTCATTAGGGTTTTGGTTTCCTATTGATACTTGATTTTTGATTAGTTAATTGTATAAATGTTCTATCCTGTTCAGAGACAAGGAAGATGCAGCGTGTTTCCCGAGAGCACATTCAAAGGGTTTTAGCTGAGCAAGAGATGTTGAATTCGGAGTTGGAGAAGAAGAGAAAACAGCTTGATTCATGGAGTAGGGAACTTAACAGACGTGAAACATTGACTGAACGTGACAGGCAAAAGCTCGACGAAGAGAAGAATAAGGTGATAAATGTTTATTTTATAGTCCAACCATGCACGTAGAGTCATGCTTTTAGATCATTTCATATTCAGTTTATTTGATTCTTTTTCTTTTATTTGGCATCCAATAGTTTTGCTTTTTGAGTCACTGATCTAGATTGATTGACAATATTGTCAGGGAGTCCGATTATATCAGTAAATAAATCTGTCTGCCTTGTAACTGTTTTGTTCTATTAACTGAGTACGTGTCTTTGGTTGGAAAAAGAAAAGAAAGAGTTGTTTCCTGTATTCAGATACTTACTACTGATCATTAATTTTTGTTCAGAATGATGTGAGAAACAGTTCACTTCAACTGGCTTCAATGGAGCAGAAAAAGGCAGATGAAAATGTCTTAAGGCTGGTAGAGGAGCAACAGGTGTATCACTTCTATCAAGCTTTGAACACATATAGTGACTTGTTCTATAATTAATTTCCGCTTTATATTAATGCTTATACAGTCTCTATTGCTTTTGTTAACCGAGTCTTCAAATTTTCAGAGGGAGAAGGAGGAGGCCCTGAAAAAAATACTGGAGTTAGAGAGGCAGCTAGATGCAAAGCAGAAATTGGAGATGGAAATTGAAGAATTGAAAGGGAAGTTACAAGTGATGAAGCATCTAGGAAATGAAGATGACGCAGCTGTTCAAAGCAAGGTGAAAGAGATGAATGAAGAATTAGAAGATAAAATGGAGCAAATGAGTGATCTGGAAAATTTGAATCAAACTCTTCTTATCAAGGAGCGGCAGAGTAATGACGAGCTGCAGGAAGCCCGTATAAAATTGATTAAGGTATGACATTTTTCTCATGGTGTTTTTTAGTAGTTAGTACGGTGATTTGAAATGGCATACTGAGGTAATGGAATGAGTACTACGATTGTAGTATGCGACTTTAAGTTAGATATATTATTGGACAGCACATATGGCATCAGTTGAATCTTAAAGTAATGTCTCCACTCTAGGGTGTTCTGAATGATCAAAGATGTTATCAGCAGCCTAATGTTGGCATATTGTCAGCGTGATTTTTCCTCCAATGCTAGAATAATGACGCAAGTCTAAAAATAAAACTGAAGTTAGTAGGTGGCTATTAGAAAAAAAGAAAAAGAAAAAAAAATCACACTGGAGATATTAATTACTTAAAATAGTATCCTTTGATGGAGACATAAGTATGATTATATGAAAATTATTTTTCTAAATTATAAAGGGAAAACAGAAGTAGTAGTGGGCTATAAAAAAAAAAGCATCTTAATCTGATAGTGGAGATATTATCTCGTGGAAATAGTTGATTAAGTTACCTAGATTGTTTGATTGACATAACTATATTGCAGCAAATTATGAGTATTGCCTTTATCAGCCCTCTGATTACTCTTCTGCTTAGTAATATATTCTTCAAGCTGACGTCATCATTGACAGGGCTTGAGCGAGATGTTGAGCGGCCCGCGAACTAATATAAGCATTAAGAGAATGGGAGAAATTGATATGAAAGCCTTTCAGCAAACATGCAAAGAAAGGTTTCAACGTGATGAAGCTGACATCAAGGCCTTGGAACTGTGCTCCCTATGGCAAGATAAAATGAAGAACCCAGACTGGCATCCTTTCAAAATTATCACAGTTGACGGAAATCCTCAGGCATGGCCAATTTACAATGACTTTAGAAGAGTTCTCACTGTGGTTTTAGTTATACGCTGTATTTATTCATGTTGTCATTTCTGGTATGCATGTATTCATATTGTCATTTCTGGCATACATGAGATTCTCAGGTAGGCAAATTTGCAGCGACTTTTAAAGAGTTTTCACTGTGCTTTTAGTTGTACATTGTATGTATGTGTTTTCATTTCTGTTATGAATGTATTCATGTTGTAATTTCTGACATGCAGGTATTCATGTTGTCATTTCTGGTGTGCATGAATTCATGTTCTCATTTCTGGCATGCATGTATTCATATTATCATTTCTGGCATGCATGTATTCATGTTATCATTTTTAGCATGCATGTATTCATGTTATCATTTCAGAAATTAACATTTTGCCTATTGCAGGAGATTATTGACCCGGATGATGAAATGCTCAGAAATTTGAAGGAGGATTGGGGAATTGAAATATATAGTGCGGTAAGTAAAGCCTTGTTGGAGATGAATGAATACAATCCAAGTGGTAGGTATGTGGTTTCTGAGCTCTGGAATTCAAAAGAAGATAGGAAAGCAACACTGAAGGAAGTCATTAGCTACATCATGAAGAGCTTGAAGTCACTTAAGCGCAAGAGATGGTGACTTTAAGGTAATTGTTATGCATTATTTTCCAGTTGTCTTTCTTTTTTCTTTATTTCCCCTTTGCGATTTCATCTGAATGCATGCAAATGGTTTTGTTGGACTCATGATTTGCAAGAACAAATTTTATTTATATTTAGAATGTTGCTATATGACAAATTCATATCGATATTAAATACTACAAACGTATGTGGATATATTGGATAGGTGGAAAAGAAGGGACCCACATATTACTTCTCTCTTTTATCGTTTACAATTTCATGTTAGTCAATCCACATTTGACAACATTATTCGAGATATAAGTCATTTTCCCTATATTTTATAAGTGAAAACATGTGCAAAAGATGCTTCTGTTGGGTATTCAGGTCAAGTCTTTTTCGAAATGATAAGTTTCATCCAGAACTTGTTCAGTAGTATTCCTTGGCTGTTGTGGGGTCCATAGTAGTATTCCTTGGCTGTTGTGGGGTCCATTTTAATTCTGTTACTAAGTGGATATCTATACGAATAGGCCAAAAAATAATAATAATCTATGAGTTATGCAAGCTCTATTTACATGTATATATTAACTTATTATCTTGTTCCCTCTGCTCTGATTAGTCCTTGTGTTCTGGTTCCTTATGCTCAATAATCAGTCCTTACTTGAGGCTAAATCTGCACTTGTCATATATACCCAATTTTTAATCTAGGGGTGGAGGGGTGTGTAGGTGGTATAGTTTGTTAATATGAACCCAAAAGGTTTTTATTTATTAATATTTTGTGAAAAAAAAAATGTAGATTACCTTTTAGTGCTTCTCTTCAGCAGAAGAGGCGATTGGAGGAGGTGTTCGATCAGTATGCTTCTTGTCTATTTGTTCTGTTTCTCTAATCGTTTTCTCGTCAACTCTTGTCTTTGTCTCTCTTTCTGTTTCTTTGTTCGATTCAAAGGAGCTAATCAATCTGCAACGTTTATGCCTTTTCTAAAAAAATGGTCAAGGTCTTTATTTAAGGCGCAATTGATATTTACCAATGTAAGTTTATACATGAAGGCTTTTATTATTTTTTGAGTACCCGTCCTTTTAATATTTAAACTTGATATTTACCAATGTAAAATTGATACATGAAGGCTTTTATTATTTTCTTGAGTACCAATGTAACACCCCCTTCCCGAATAGGAAAGGGAGGTCACGTGCAAAGCACAACAAACCTCAAAATAAGTGAACAGAGCACTAATAACTTGAAAATATTAATAATGATACCCATCAATGAAGTACTAAATACAATTCTCCAAACAGAGTTAAAATAATCAAAACTAAAAATTTAATCAACCTAAATGGTCGAGGCAACACTCTCATCACACTAATACAGAATCACCCTGCAAACCTGGGAAGAAAAACAAACATGAGCGATTGCCCGATCACGGATACAGATATACAAAAGATATACAATTGATATACGAAATCAACGGAGACAAAATACTAAACAAAACCTCAAGTGTATATACTGACAAAAATATAACCTCCAAAGATATGAATGGAATATATCTGAATCAACAGAATTGACGAAATCAATTGAAGAATAAATAAATAACGAATTGAAGTAACTAACTCGATGAATTGAACTGAACAGAAACAAACAAAACTAATATAGTAAAATAATAGACTGAATCAAATGGTTGGGTGGTATTCATACCGAGTGAGCTCAGAAATATACGTTGCCACACAGGCAAGTCAAAATAATGTCACACAGGCCAAGTCAAAACAATGCCACACTGACCCGAAGTCGAATGATGCCACACGAGTGACCAAAATAATGTCACACCAGACAAATCATACATTGAATGGCGAATCCAATGTATGCAAATCGGATAGGTGTGTTTTGCACAACATCACAAATCCATGAGCAGAAAACTAGGTTAACCCATCGCCTCCCACAACAAAACACCAAATGACCCACTTCCTCAAGACCCCAAAGCGGAGGCAGCCAGTGGACTAATCACACTGCCATCACGGAAAGTGTCGTGCCTCTCGTGCCAAGACGACATGCCTGTGGTACCCCCACAGGTGGTTATAGCTCAAGTATACCCTACGGTATATTCTAACAAAAATATCATGTCACAACACATGCGGCATAATAACAACAAACGGGTTCTATATGTACATGTTGAACCAAATCAAATTATAGTCACAAGGTCTCAAAAGAAGGTAGCAACATGTACCGCTCTACAATTATCAAAAATAAATACTAAACATGATAACCTAATTCAAAGAGTACAAATACGAGTCATATATATCAACTCCAAAATGAAACCAATATATTTATTTCACAAGAAACAATTATGTGAAATCATAACATAATTCGAAATAAGGAAACAAATTAACGAACAAATCAAATTTAACAAGAGTATCATTTGAAAAGTGCGAATCCGTGCTGATACTTCCAAATCATTTATAGCACATTCCACAAAATTTTACCCTCCAATGCCAACGATATCAAATACGAAACGTTATTCACAACCTAAACATATTCATCTCAAATTAAAAATAATCCAAACTAATAATTCCAAAATAATTCATAATCTATTTAATATGCCTTTAATCATCGCCTATATCAATTATTAATACTCCAAAGTTTATATTTCCAAGTATAACTCTTTAAATTTCCTCCATTCGAACTAATTAAACAAAATAATAATAAATATAAATACATTTGTAAAAATATTCTTTTATCTTTACCCGTTTACAAACTTAATTATATTATTGCTATTGTCATAATTTGTAAATTTATAAATTCTATAATTATATACCTCTAATTGATAACTCTTTTTAATCCCAAACAAGGCTTTATTTTTAGATACATAATGCAACTATATTTATCTTCCACCACAATCTGCAGAACTTTCCGTTACAATACTATACATAATACAAGTATTACATATACATGTATATAATAATAAATCTAACTAACTTATTTATTTTTTTCATAGTTGATTTGTTAATTAAATAAAAAAATATCTAGCACCTACAGATCACAAGTGAAAGGCCATTCATGGCCATAACCAACGAACCACATCATTGGCCAATTTAATAATAGTAAAAAAAAAAACATTGTCTGACCATATGCCTTGAATTCACCCATGCAAATCACAATATATATATATATATATATATATATATATATATAATAAATTAATGTCAAACATTATCCTCCTAGTTACTGTATATACATATATACATATATCCATCTGCAAATCATTTGTCATTTAGACTCGATCATTATCATTCTTATACTACTTAAAGAATCTATAATGCTAAAACAAATTTTCAAACTGTACCAGATTTGGTTCCACTTGATTGTAAATTTCTTTTCTTTTTTGCAGCAGCCTGTCTCTCTTCCCATCTCTTTTCTCATGTTGAATCGCGCCTCCTTTTCTTTTTCTGTTTGTACAATGAAGTAATATTAGGTTTAGTTATTAATTTATTTAAATATTAACTCTCCTAATTTAAATTGAATTTATTATTACCCACAAATATAAATTAAACCTAATTAAAAAATAAAGGCCCAAATTAATGTTATCACTTACTTATTATGGTCACAATAATTAAATACAATTTGACCCAATTAAATGACAAGGTCCAATTAATACGTTTAAAAACATAATAATTTTTATTATTTAATATATATTTTTTCCGGGTATTACAACCAATCCTTTTAATATTTAAACTTGGACCACTTAATTTCTTGTTGAAACATCTTAGCAAAACTCCAAAAAAATTCATTGGCAGGTGGATGGCGGTATTTAAGTATAGCATGCCAGAATTGTCAACAAAGCCACTTCTGTTGTGTGGAGTTTCATCTGGATCAATGTTCAACAATTGGCCGAAATTGTTCAAGAGTAATGGTGAGTCGCACTTTGTTCAACCAGTTGTGGAGGAGGATAGTAGGGAATTTTTTTATAGTTAGCAGTCTGATGAATTTCTTTGAATCGAGCCAGGTGTACAAGATAGTAAGGAAACAATTGTAGTATGTAATCATGTCGAGTCAGTTGGAATCCAACCAGTTATGGATGATAGTAGAGAAACAAATAACTCATGGTAGAACTATGTCTTAATTTGTGGAGACTATTTTCGATCTGATGACTTGGTTACAAAAATGTTCCATTTGCCAATTATTTTTGTTTCTTAAAAATGTTCCATTTGTTGATGGAGTAGGGAGTAGTATTTGGGGATGATTAAATATTTTACTTGTTATGTGCAGTTAATACTGTTTTTTTTTATCTTATTGCAACATTTCTTGTACTGGTAGTCAAAATAAGAATCCCCAGGTTTCTCTTTATCTGCAAGAAGCCAAGAAAGCAAATACAGAGTTGGGGAAAAAGATTCTCAGCTTCACAATTGGAAAAATGGGACAGAGTAGGAGGTGAAAGTGAAGTGTATTATTAAGGCAACAGATTTTCCTTCAGCAAGTATCCTTACTGGAGTTTGACCCTTTCTTAAGAGAAGTAACTAAGGTTGCACTTGCTCTCATCAAGGTTTGACCAGGAATAAGGCAGTCATCAGTTATATACTAAACCAGGATAATAGTGACAAGTCATTTTTAAAACTTTTGGATTATAAAAAATGTGTTTAGGTGTTGTATTAGAATATAGAATGAAGTATTGAAAATTTGAAAGAGAAATTATATTGGGGACAATATTATAAAAGAAAGCGATCCTCGAGGCCACATGGAAATTCTCCAGCTTAGAGCTGGTCTACTAATGTTTTAGCTTTCCTATATGTTTGCCTGGGTACACATTTGTTCAGGTACTGACTGGTACATGAATGTATTTCAATGGTGATTACAAATACTTGTGTGACTGAGATTTTATCCAAAGAAGTTACTCTTATGGGTGTTTATTGTTTAGAATATTTAGAAGCTTTGATGCTTTTAATTTTGGATTGGCAATGATCATTAGCCAAATCATCCTGCATTATAACTTCTGCCATGCTTCAACATGGCTCTAGTTCCTCAAGCTTCACGGTCTTATTTTGACTTTTTAATGTTAGTTTGTACGTTAGAAGGCTAGAATAACAAAAAGTTTTAACTTTGTATTGAAAAATTTTTAAGAATGATTTTCTTATTTATTATAACGTATAACATAGACTTTCATGTCTATTATAATTTAACTTGTCACATATTTGTTACCATGCTTATCATTTTCAATAAAATTTGATAACGTGCGTTGTAGATTCTGGCTAATAAAAACACTTTCTTTACAAAATTCAATGGACATATAATTCATTTCATGAATCATAAGATTTTGTTATTTTTTACAATAAATTTATGTCAAATTATAATTGCAAAATTTATGCAATCAAAAAATTAATATAAAATTTAGCAATATATATAATTTTCCATCGTAATATGAGCAAATAATATTTTAAAGGATCAATTACATATTCTATTACATTTTTTAAAATAATTACAATAATAGTACACTCATAAAATATTTACAAAAGTAATAGACTTCCAATATTTATTTACAATATTAGTGGAATTAGAATTCCTTAATTTAAGGAATTTGTATGCAATTAATATTACTTAATTTGACCCGCCCAACTCATTTACAGTCAAACCAACTAACCCCTATCCATCCAATTTCGGTTGTTGCCAGCAAGCTCTGTTTTCTCTCTCATCCATAGCCTCTTCAGATCTCATCACCTCAATTTTCAACTACAAACCCCACTACGTATGAAATTCCAAAGGCAAACAAAAATGAAAAGTCCTTTGCGCCTTTCATCAAGCTTTTTGCTCCTGTATCCGTAACCTTCGTCAAAGCCTTGGCATTCGCCATCACCACCACAAGTGTCCATGCTGATTTCTCACTGCATCGCCCTACTTGGAGTCCGACGAAACCATAGGCTTATTTCTCAAAGCCCACAAAGATCAACCGATTCCCCAAGACATGCCAATAACCTCATTATCAGAATTCATGATATCCATTTAATGTAAAATTGTTTACATTTCTTGGAACCTTAAGGAAGCTTTCATTTCAATGAGCCCAAGTTTCAAAAAAATCATCACTTTTGAAGAATAAATTGAGCAATTTTGTTATGGGATTTGACATCCTCCATCTGCGATTTTTCATAAATACGATTCTTCTGCGATTTTTATAAATGCGGTTGGTAGCCAAACATTAATACAAAATAGCTTAAATTCGGTGTTATTAGGTTTCTAATTTATTTTTAAAAATCTATTATAGATTTTTTTTTTATTTAATAGTCTTGAGTTGGTAGCTAATACTTTATACTGAAATGTAACTTGATTCGGTTTTATTGGGTTACAATTAATTAAAAAAATCTATATGTAGATTTTTTTTATAATATAATTAGTAGCCAAACCTTATCTGAAAATGTAAATTGATTTTATTGAGTTACCAATTAATTATAAATAATCTATTATAGATTTTTTTTCATAGTCGATTGATAGCCAAACGTTAATACAAATGTAACCAACAAAACTAAAATTGTTACCTTTTGAAAGTTTTGGTTCTCAACCTACTTAAATTTCTCTTGATTCTTATAGCCTAAAATAGTTACCTTTGTATAAATATTTGGATCTGCAACTTATTTAAAATTTATCTTTTTCTCCTTTTAATTTACTGAGACTAAATCAACATTAAATCACAATGTAAATTTGTGGTAGTAATGGATGAGAGATCGACATCCATGGTGTTGAAGCGGCGAAGAAGGAAGGAGGAAGATAATACGTGAAGGGAGGAGGAAGATAGCGTTCTAAACTTTGAATATTTGAATTTTAATTATTATTTTTTGAATTTGAATTTGAATTTATTGTTAGATCCAAATATTTAAATTTGAATTATTAATTATAAGCGATTATTTGTTCTTGATTTTAGGTTTTTTTATTAATGTGAATTGTCTATTTTTTGTAATATGAGTCCTAATTATCTTTCTTTTTGTAATTATTTAATTAATGTTGACTTTTATTATAATTCTTTCTATTTATTAATATCTTTATGTAAAGGGCCTTATTTTAAACTGATAAGACAACCAAAATAGGCACGGGCTTATGCTGTCTATCAAATAATCTTTCCTTTCTATCTCACGTACCAAACACTGGCTCATTCCGCTGTAACTTTCTTCTGTTCATGAGTTGCAATTTGAAGTACTCAAACCTACCATATTAAACTGTACCCCACCCCTGATCTGTCCATTAGCATTAATATATTGAAACACGTGGCAATACCAAGCCAAACCTGATCTACCCGTTAAGCTGCCCTTCTTAATCCGAATATTCGCCTATATATACTCGTTTCGACGTTAATGGCTTTGTTCGTTTTGTTGTGAAGTTTAAGACGTCTCCATTTTATCTAATCCCAAGTACTTTCTACTTTCTCTCACTAGGGTTTCGCGTCTCCAATCTGAAAAATCATGGCTCGCCGAAGCTCCGGTGAGTTTTCTTTTCTCCATTTAGGATCATGGTAACTATATGTTTGATCTAGAATCTGTTTGATTTTTAGGTAAATTTCTAGGGTTTCTTGTTTCATCATTTATTTTAGCAATCAAATGATGAGTTAATGTTGGTTGCCTGATGTTGTCATGTTTATATGGTTTATATATTTAATGCAAAGTAAGAATGTTAGATTAGTTTTTGATTTGGTTTGTTTTATTAGTTTTCCTTCGGTAGTTGGGTTTACTTTTTAGTTTTTTCTTAAATTTGTGGTACTATGAGATACTCCTTCAAAATATTTTGTCTGAACTTGTATACAATTTTGAGTGTTGATGCTCTTTTGTTGGGTTTGCTTGAGACTGCAGTTTGAATATGTACTATTATTTGGACTCTGGGTTGTGTATTTGGAGCTCTTTATATGCATAAAGAAGGTTTAGTTATAAACCTTTTGTTTGAGCCTTTATCTTGTGTTGTATATCATACTTTTATCCAGACAATTATTTATAAATGGGGAATGGCGAGCAATAATCCCTCCGAAAGAGTTACTATTAATTAAATACATTCTACCCCAGCTATATTATAATCATTCATTATAAATGTACTACAAACATGGCCTTAGAGCTTTTTGTTTGTGAAATTGAATATAACAATCTGGATGTCTTGATCTTGACTCTCAACTTCTGAGCATTTGATGAGTTAATGTTGGTGGATAGTAGATGCATCAGTCATTGAGTATTAATGTGAACATAGAATGTAACTTATTTCTATATAGTCAGTGGTTTTGGCGCGGTTGTGTAATGTTTTTGAGAGTTTTAGAAACTTTGCTGGGCTCTAAGTTGCATCCATATTTGTAAGATAGTCCTATTGTACAGGCTTGTGTAATGATGTTCCTAATAGCACTATTAGATAGCGATCTTGTGGTTGTGTGGAATGTGTTTTGAGAGTTTTTAGAAACTCTGCTGGCTCTAAGTTGTATCCATACTTGTAAGCTTTTCCTATTGCACAGGCTTGTGCAGTTATGCTCTAATAAAGATAGCAAATGTTTCCGTCAAATTTGAGTATTCCGGTGATTCAAACCTAGTACTACCAACTTCCAGTTTTTCCATACCTATGATCTCAAATTTACTGATATTGCTTTTGATGACTAAATGCACCATTCAATTCTACCAGCTCAGGTCCTTTTATTACGAGTAGAATGATGTATTCAGTAATGGTGAACAACTTCTTTAGTTACACGACATTGTAAAATTTCTATTGTTTTGTAACTTTGGCAGGAAGGTCAGCATCCCGTGCAGCTCCTCGTCGTGCACCAGCCCGTAATCCCCCTGCACCTGGTACTGTTGTTTTGAATCTATTTAGATTCTTTCTCTTCTTTCGTGTAAATATACAAAAGTACTTCATCTCTATGTTTGCTTTGTTATGACCCCTCATGGTTTTAATGTTCCTTTAATTTCAGTACACCAAGCTCCTCCCCCAGCTCCTGTTCAAAGTGGTGGTGGATCTATGCTTGGAGGCCTTGGTGCAACCATATTTCAAGGTATAAAGAAAGACAATCATTTACTCAAGCTCCTCCCCCATTTCCTGTCCAAATGTTGTATGTATATATTTGTCTTGGTCGACTTGAACTATGGATTTTGTCCCTCTTGTTTATAGGCATGGCTTTTGGTACTGGAAGTGCTGTTGCGCTTTGGGGCTGTGGATGGTGTGATGGGTCCTCGCACCATTCAACATGAAACTATTGTATCTGCGACAGCCGCTACTGACTCCTGCTTCCGATGCTTGTGGAATGCACTCGGAGGCATTCACTAAAAGTATGATACTTTCTCCCAAATTTGTCATTGTTCTTTGATAAGATTTTGGATCTGAAGCATTAGTTTTTAACTCCTATTGATACCTAAACAGCTAGTGTTAACTTATGTGTGTTTTTTTCTGTGGTTTGACAGTGCCTGAATAGTGCTGGCAGTGACATAAGCAAGTGCCAGTTCTATATGGATATGTTGAACAGTGCAGGAACAGCTCAGGCTCTATGATGGGGGCCTAAGTTCTGCTCCTAAGCCTTTCATTGAACTTTCCCCAGTCCTAATTATTTCTTTCTTTCTTAGGATTCCTATCTGAATCAATGTTTCTTATTTACTGTTTGTTACCTTCCGATGGTTATGTCTAATTGTTTGTCGTTTGTTGAAATGGAAAATATGTTACCTTTGATTAAATTTCATGTTGCTTCAAAGTCTTGGATTCTTCATTATTGTGGTGTTGGATATGTTTCTGGGTAATCATTATTATTATAATATTTACTAGTCAATGCTTGTGAAATGCTGAATTAAAAAAATGTTGTGGTATATTCATTTCATTTTCGTGACTGATAGGAGGTTTTATTTATTTTTAAAAGAAAGTTGGTATTTTTTGAGTAAGATCTCTAAAATTAAGAAGAAACTGAACATCTATTAGAACAACTGATTTGTGATATTAATGGATGAAGTTTCAGTTGATAACAGTTTGCTAATTAATAATACTACAACACATGCATGCATATTGCATGCATCAAGTAGTAGTTGCTCTGCCCTTGAGACGACGACTGACTAGTCAACTTCTTCCCAAGCAGCTACTATTTACATTTCCTCTCATCCTCATCCCATTAATAAAAATTTATTTATTCTTCTTCTTCTTCTTCTTCCCTACCTATCTATCTATCGATCTATAATTACAATATCATCCCCCTTGAGAAGCTGGTGCACAGCTTTTCCATGCCTCCTATCTGGTTCACCTGCATCCAACCTATCCCTCACCTTATCAGCATAAGACTCCTGGAGCACATGCATAATCAACAAAGCTTATTATATAGCAACTACTAGTACGCATACTAGAAAGAGTTAGTTGATAATTAATGACTAAGAAAAAATGATTAATTAACCTAACCGTGATTAAGTTTAGTTGGAGGAGACGATCGATGAGGTGGAGAAGAATATCCTTAGTGTACTCGGGGTGACCTTGGATGCCCATCATGTGATCACCATATTTGAACATCTCTATCCCTGTCTTGTCTGACCATGCCACAACCTCTACTTTTGGAGGAACTTCCCACACCTAAAAATAAATAAATAAATTCATCATCCAAGTACCAATATATATACTAATAAATATACAATATATAAATAATGTAGTAGTACCTACCTCATCTCGATGACATTCAATTATGGACAATAAAGCAGGCATCCTCATAGATGATGATGATGATGATGATGAGAGATTAACTGTTCTAACTCAATGTCCCACCCTGAACTTGCCCTCCCAATCTTTCCTCCCAGTGCTCGTCCCAGTATCTGATCATAACTAACAACATCTCGTTACCAATTATTGGAAAAAGAAAATTATAAATCCATCACACCAATAGAGTCAATCACAGCTGGACGGTCGGTGGTGGGGAGACATATATAGACTATCATCTAAATTTAAATTTATTTTATTACTTTAATAAACTAGTATATACATACTTTTATTCACCGTATTATATGTATATCTCTCTTATTATGAATGTATCATATGGAAAATATTTTTTTGTTATAAGAATTAAAATAACATGTGATGTGATGTGATGTGATGTGATGTGATGGGATGGGATAATTTAATTTTAACATAAATTAATAAAACCCATATTGAGATAAGATGTCACGTGTGAAAATCTTTTCAACGTTGGATGTTGGATCTATTGCCCACGTACACGAATAAATTATCAAATACTTCTAATAATAATAATAAAACTATATATTATAATTTGTGAACCCGTTTTTGAGTTGATTTAACAAATAAGTGTGTAAATGAACTGAGTTTAGTCGAGTATTGCGTTGTTTAGATTTGATTCATAAAATTTATCGAGTATGAAAGAAAGTTTGATTGAGGCTACGTTTAGGCTAGGAGTCAATCGATCTCGAATCGAAGTCAAAACG
The DNA here is from genome assembly GCA_020205615.1 of Panax quinquefolius. Lineage (NCBI taxonomy): Eukaryota > Viridiplantae > Streptophyta > Magnoliopsida > Apiales > Araliaceae > Panax > Panax quinquefolius. Next base: position 117,937,462 of record CM035158.1, on the reverse strand, counting down.
GTTTAAATTTTTTTAGGATGAATATAATTGATGTCGATAAAAATTATAATTTAATAAAATTCAAATAATTTATTGATATTTAAAATCTACTCATATTTATTTAAATTATTTATGTTTTGAATCGAACAGGAATAAAATCTGAAACGTTTAATTCAGTTTAAAACCTTACCCAAAGTATTCATCTGCCATGCAATACCCTACACGCATGAATACAACTATACAGGTTTCCTATATATGGTTGTGTGTGATTGGTATAACTTTTTCAAAATATGGAAAATGATTGATTCGTAAATCACATATAATAATTGATTTAATTGTTTCTGTTTTTTGCGGGAGGTCAATTAACAAAAATAAAAATACTTGACCTGTTACTTCTTAAAATTTTGGACAAATTTCAAAATTGATCTTTCTTTCCAGCAGGGACCCCAAAAAAAGATTTCAATTAGCTAGGTCCCCTCCCCTTCCTTCAAGGTCATTCTTATGACTTATGCCTAATCATTTTTTTTACTTTACAGGTCTCCCCAACTAGCTCCTAAATGACTATAGTGCCCTACTCTTATTTGCAATCACAAGGTCATTCTCGTCAACATATCATGATTTTGATATTCTTGTCAATCTTACGTTTCCTCATTTGGCTAGGTAGGGTATGTTTGGCAACTTAAAATTAAAACTATAAAATGACCAAAAGCTAGATAAGTACAAGTTCCAAATAAAAAATTTGAGTAAAAATTTATTCATATTTAAATTATTTATATTTTGGATTGAATTTGAATCAAATTTTAATTAAATAAATCTGAATCAAACCGAATATTCAATATTCATCTGCTATTGATTTTTAAAATATAATATTCTAAATATGTAAGTAAAGAGGCTTAAACTAGTTAAAATCGAAATGATGATGATAGCATCATAGGCACCATAAAACTTTATAAGAAAAATACAGTGATGGATAATAAATAATGTACTTCATAATCATTAAGTATAAACGTGGTGTTAGTTTAGTATTAATTAGTACCGATAAATGAGCTTAACTTTATACTTCTTCCGTTCCTAAAAGATAGTTTTAGGAAATAATTTTTTGTTAAAAAAGATTATTGTTTTGAGTTTATTAATATACATTAGCTATTTTTTTTTCTACTTTACCCTTATTTAAAATTTTTCCTATTTAAAGTTTTCTTCCTTTCCAATAATTCTTATTCAATTCAATCTTATAATCCAAGTAATAATTTGTTGAATTGAATAAGAAACGTTGAAAAGAAGAATAATTAGTTGATCTGAATTAATAAGGGTAGTATAGTATTTTATTTGGTATTATTAATGTATTTCTTAATCGTATACATTAACATTGGCAATGATTTTTTAGGAACAGAGGGAGTAGTATGTACACAAAGTAGAACGCATTATCCTATTCCGATCCGCAACACTTTTTGAGTCTTGATAATTGGAATGTGACATGGCAATTTACTTTAATTAGGGATATATATAGAATTCGGTTAGCGTAGAGTTTATAAAACTTACGTATATACAATAAATGTCGACAACGGCGGGATGATGATATCTGAGTGCATGCGTACATCAATATTTATATTTGAACGTGAGGGTGAAATTTTTCTTAATAAAGTTGACACGCATGATCAAACATTCCATAGCCATATATATTAAAATCCATCTTTTGAACCCCTTCCGTCATGAAGAATAATTAACCAATCCGTTCGAAGTTGGTGCAATTTTGTTTGTCTGGACTGGTACACTACGCTTTTGATATTAATTATTAAAGGCTTAAATATGGATTAATATTCTGAATTTTTAATTATATTCTCAAAATTTTCAATTAAAATCATTTTCATATAAGTCGATATATGGACATATAAGACAACAATCGGAACCCTAGCTACCACACTATTGTCGTCCCAGCACCTATTAAGTTTTAGCAACTGAAAAATGTAGTAAAAAATATGAGTAGGTACACAAAATAAACTAAAATAGTTTTTTAGGAAATATTAAAAATTGACAGCTAAATTAATCAATCTTGTCTAATGAATCAATTACTTAAATTTAAATAATAATAAGATGATTGAATGTGCAGAGAGAGAAAAAACAAAATACCTGGTGACCGAAGCAAATACCAATCACTTTTTTCTTCAAGGAATCCAATCTCTTAAGCAGATTCAAAAGCCTGCAGATCCAAACATCATTTCCATATGCATCATTACAGCTCCCGGTGATCACGAACCCGTCGTAGCTTCCGATCTCGTCGTCCTCAGGAAATTCGCCGGCAGCGACACAATTACATATCCCAAATTTCACCCTCCTCAGCCAGCATTTCGACAAAAACACCAAAATACCCTCCATATTTCTTCTTCACGTACTCAAAGTCCTCTGCACAGAGAAAAGAACAGCAAATCTCTTCTCACCCATTCTCTCTCTCTCTAAAATTATATGTATATATATGTTTCTCTCTAGAATCGGTTATAGAAAGACAGAGGAGAGAAAATATATTCTTCTTGTGCAAATGCTCTCTATTTTCTGGTGGGTTGATACAAACTGCAAAGGAGGAGGAGGAGGAGTGTTTATAAACTGATGGAATTATGGGAGGGTTACATTTGTGGGTTTTATTTACTGATTTTGTCCCTACCTTGTTTAGTTGTTTACCTAACTGCCCTTATTTTGAATGTGCACTCGTGTTTGAAATGATGAATTTTTAAATTAATAGTGGATATTCATGTCCAAACAAAATTAAATGATACTAGTTGTTATTTCTAGCGATATCAATCGCCTAAAATAATAATCTACCTTCCTACTATATATATATCACTACTAATTTTCTCATCTTTCAAATGAAATTATTTTCTCATATATAGAAACACTATTATTATCTAATAGACAAATATGAAAATTAAGACCTGTATTAATTATAAAGATGTATCACTTTATGTAACTTACCATTCTCGAATAGGAAAGGAAGGTCGTATGTCTGCAAATCTAATAATCTCAAAATTAGTAAATAAATATTTAAAGACTTCAAATATGTAATAATGATAACCATCGATAAGGCATTAAATCGATTCTCAGCGAGTCGAAATAATCAAAACGCAAAATTGAATCCTAGATGGTGAAAGTAACACTCTCATCACACTAATACGCGAATCACCCAAGCACTGCAGGAAAAAAACCACGGCGTGGCCCGATTGCCGATCGGATCTGAGATATCTGAAAGATATCTGGTGATATCTGAAAATAAGCGAGACAAAATATTGAACAAAGTCTCGAGTGCGAATCTGAGCAAGTATAATATCGAAAGATCTGAATGGAATATATCTCGAATCAGCGTAATGAATATATCTGAATCAGCGTAATTGTGAAACAAATAAAGAATAAAGAAATAACGAGTAGTGACTAACTTAATGACTTGGCTGAGCGAAACCAACAAAACTAATCAAATAAAATAATAAAATTTGAAACAAATGGTTTGGAGTTATTTTATCACAAGAATGAGCTCGAAGTATACCTTGCCACGTAGACGAAATCGAAATAATGTCACCGACCAGTAGTCGAATGATGCCTTGCCAAATCACACATTGAATGGCGAATCCAATGTATGTAAATCGGATAGGGTGTGTTTGGCACAACATCACCGTCATGAGCGAAAACTAGGGTTAACTGTCGCCTCCCACAACAAAACGCAAATGACCCACTTCCTCGGACCCAAAGCGGAGAAGCGTGGACTAATCACATTGCGAGAAAGTGTCGTGTCTCTCGTGCGAGCGACGTGCACATGGTACCCCACCCAGTGGTTATAGCTCGGGTATACCTACGGTATATTCTAACAAAATATCGTATCACATGACACATGCGACAAAATACCCAACAAAAGGTTACATATATATGCATGTTGAACCAAAATCAAATTATATTCGCGAGGTCTCCGAAAAGAAGGTGGCAACATATGCAGCTCTATAATTATCAAAAATAAATACTAAACATGATATCTAATTCAAAGAGTACAAATAATAGTCGTATGTATCAACTCGAAAATGAAACTAATATATTTATTTCACATGAAAACAATTATGTGAAATCATAACCTGATCGAAATAAGGAAGCAAATTAACGAACAAATCAAATTTAACAAGGCCGTATACATTAAAAAGATGCGGAATCCGGTACATGGATTAAACGATGTAATGCCCAAAATTTTATATTCTAAATTTGACTCGTTTAGACTCCTTAGAGATTCGATCTAATTAAACAAAAATAATAATAAATACAATCGGTGAAATATTATTATTATTAATATATTACATTCCATGAATTACATGAGTATTGTTCATGAAATTACATTTACCTACATTTGTTTCCTGAATAAATATGCATAAACTTCGTATTATGATTCTAAATAAAAGAAAATTTAATTATAATCCTCCACCTCCAGATTCTAATAAAGCACATTAGATAGTTTGTATAATTTTACTTATTTAATACATAAATTACATCAATTCGATCCATAAATCATAATTGAATCGAATGTTTTTTTTATAGATAATTAAAATCATATTACATCCGTATGAATAATTTAGTTCACCTCCCCATTTCTAATTAATATATAACATACATATATTTAGATAACGATAAGTCTTCACAGGAGCATACGTATATTTATATAATAAACATATATATATATATATATATATAGATAAATTAGTCTTCACAAGCGGAACCTAAGCAGAAACTTTTGTAAATTTTACAATTAAATAAATAAACTTTATACTATATATGCATTAATCTATATATATATATATATATATATATATATATATATATTGTCGTAAATCGATTAATTACCATAAATCTTCTTCTTTACTCCTCAGGAAGGATAGATGCATCAATCTTTAACAACATATTGATAAATCTTAAAAGATACATATCTTATTAAAGGTATCTTGATTTTCCAACCCTCTCTTATTCTCTGAAAGGAACCACACAATTTGTATCTGCCTAGCCTCCGCTTGGCTCGATTCATGACAAGAGCATATGAGAAAAGACTAGGTTTTAGTTATTTATTTATTTCAATATTAAATCTCCTAATTTAAATAGGATTTATTATTACCCTGAAATATAAATTAAACCCGATTAAAATAAAAACCCAAATTAATGTTATCACTTACTTATTATGGTCCTGATAATTAAATACAATTTGCCCCGATTAAATGACAAGGTCCAATTAATACGTTTAAAAACATAATAATTTTTATTATTTAATATTTTTTTTCACAAGGTATTACACTTTATACGAGGGTGGATTGAGGCAAATAGATCGAACTAGGGAAAAAAATCTTACGAATAAAATTTCATAAAATAACTTACAAAACTAAACATCCTAAAATATTATTTATAATAATATTTTTAAATTCATTCTTGAAATTGTTGCGTGATAGCCTTATTTTAATAGTTACAAAAATATCAGCTCGATGTATGTTACTAAATAGTCGTTCGTCCATTCAAATACAAAGTTTGGTTCTGAAGTTCGTTCTTGCGATATTAAGTAATTTGAAATTTTCTTTCAGCGATTCACGATGTGAATGAGCGAAAATGAGAGTCGACTTTTCATTGACAAAAATAGACTTGGGATCTGCATCATCCTTTCTTTTACGAGCCGAGCATTTGAGCGATTCACGATTCTCTTTTATACTCGAAAAATTGGGATGCGTTTCTCATATCAATAATATAATTTTGGAGTTGACCATCAAGTACCAAAAGTTCTATATCATAAAATTACGAAGGGTAAAAGTTTCACAAATTCACTTTAAACCCTCTTATTTTTTGGAGTTGACCATCAAGTGCCAAAAGTTTCACTTTAGACCCTCTTATTTTATTTTTTTTTTTCTAATATGCCCTCCTGACCCTTGAAAATTCAATGGGGTCAGATGCTTCTACCCTGCCTTAAGTCCGCCCTTGACATTATACGAAGTCTAACTAAAAATGTAGACAGTCAAACGTACATAATTGTCACGTAGAAAGATACGTAGCAAAAAATTATGTTTTATTATATTTGAAATTATTGATGTAAATATGTCAAATTTTGAGTTTAAACAATATTATATGCATAAACAGTGCAGAATATAGTATTATTATTTTAAAAAAAAAAGTAATATAGTAAAAAAGTAAAAACTCATATACCCATCCAATAATCCAAATCTTAAGGCACATTTGCTATTTTCTCTCTTTATTAATATCACGGCCCCCACAATTTATGCACTCTGTTTTGGCCTAATTAAAGCTTCATTCTCTCTTCCTAAGCCCTTTATATATATTTGTCTATCGCTATCATTCTTAATTATTGTCTTCTTAATTCTTTTTAAGATTACAGTTGATCAAACAAATTTCAGTCAAGATTTTGGACAATATCATTCCTTTTTCACCACAAAAAGCGCTTTTCTAAATTTGTGTTTAATAAACATATATATATATATATATATATATATAGAGAGAGAGAAGCGAGGATCGAGCGTTCTTGCTTAAATAATATTAACTTTTTATTAAGAAAAATCTTTCTTGATTAACTTTTCTAAAACAACAATTATTGATAACGCTATAGCATAATAAATGAAAATAAAATTTCAGTATAAACAATTAACATATACAAACACACAACAGTAAAATCAATTTATTACCTAGTGATATCAATGTCTCAATCTTATTACTCTCTCCATCCCGAAATAAAAATATTTACTATTTAAGGTAGTCTCATTTTAAATATTCACTTACTTTAAATATTTTATTTTTATAATAATTTATCTATAATACATTTAGTATTAATTGTCATATTTTATTCTCTATACATATTTATGTAGTATAACTAGTTATTTTCAAAAAACTATTCAATTAAATGAGAATTTAAATATGATTTTTTTCCCATTTTGTTCTCTTTCTTAATATGCAAAAATCAATCATAACTTTACACCCGGAAAATAATATAATTGGTTATACTTAACACTTGTAGTACAAAACATATATTTATTATGGGAGTGGTTGATTAGCATGAATTTAACTTTTGTCGATTAATTAATCTGATTAATCGATGTGCGGTTTGGGATCTCTCGTATCGATATTGTATTAGTCGAATGGCCAAATTTCTGTAAAATTAATTTTCTGATGCTTAGGATCCATTTATTTAATACTTTTATGGTAATGGATCGATAAAACAATTCTTAAACTCCATTTATAATTAAAACTTGTCTTGCACCAAAAGGATAGTTTAGATGTAAAAATATCTCCATTTAATTTAGTCTCTTCCCCATTTACTTTTAGACCCTAAGATAAAATTTAAAATTGAATTTTAATATCTAAATTCTCAAAAAAGAAAAATATTATGATAGAATTGTTAAATACGAGGCCATTTTGTAACTTCAAAATGGGGAGGATGCTGGATAGTGATCCTCCTCGACATCAGGCTGTCAGCTGAGTACGTGGAACTTCTCACGTGATATTTCATCCATGCATGAGATAAGTCACGTGTAAATCTTAACAAATGATTATATAACACGTGTAGTATCGGATTGTCGGTTGGCCTAGCAGAAAAAGTATACTTTTTTATATTTTATATCTAAAGAATCGATATTTTTACGAGTAAATTTGATAATTTAGTGATGATTTTACAACGTAATGTGGATCCCATTTATTATTTATATGAGTATACATTAATAAAATTATTAAATTTATTTGTGAAAATATTAATTATCATATCTATATATACAATTTTGGAAGGCCCAAGAGTATGTTAATTAGGATGAATTAATTATATACATACAAAATATCTCAATTACAAAATTAATGTGAAATTGATTCACAAATTTTGTGTGCGCAGTGAGTTAAGGTTGTTGTATATGACCTCATATATAAGAAAAGAGGATTAAAAATGGCAAGTTTCTTGTTGCTCGAATTCCGGGAGAACAAGAAATCGTAACTGCACCATAATTGCATAAAATCGTATGTAGTATAATTTGTGAATTCAGTACCGCGTGATTATCTTTAATGCGGTTTTATTTTTATTAGCGCAGCATTGTAGTTGCGGTTAATGATCTGATTTAACCTTGTTGAATTTGAAGGCGCCATTGAAACGAATCGGTTATATATAGCGATGGTTATTTCTTAATTATTTCCTCCAGGTTATTTGAGGAAATGGACATATTTATATATATTAAATATCGAGTTGTAGTGCATATAATAAAATTGTAAGTGAATAATGTAATTAATTTGTTTCTTATGAGTTTTAGTCGCTTTTATGTAATATATATATTACATTTAGTGTATATCTTCCTAAAAATTCATTTAGTTCCCTTTCAACTTTATTCAAATTGATATGAAAGACAAGATAATTCATGATAATCATTACTAATATAAGAAACGTGTTAGAACATTATTTGTAATGAGTTATTAAAATCTCTTTAATTAATGTAATTTGGTAGCGACTTTGTTTATTTTTAGTTTAACATATATATGTAATATACTAAATTTACTTTTAAAAAGTTATTACTATATAATTTTATATTTTAAAACGAACACAGTATGTAATTACGTCTAAGTGCAAGTGTTGATATGTATTTAGTAAACAAAAGTATGTACGACACCTAGTACAAGTATATATTGGAAACCTAGTCATTTGTGCACGATGAGTCATGTTTGTAGTAAAATCAAAAACGAAAAAGACCTTTTTATCAAGCATCTTCGAGGTCAATTAATTCCCAAGACTACAAACCTACGTATGTTTGGTATTTAAACATTTATCAAAAATTCTAGGTGGACATAGAAATTGGATAGGATTATATTTAAATTTTATTTATTTATATTTTGATCGCTCAATGATGGATCAAAATAAAAATAATTAAAATTTAAATCTATTCATCTCCCCAATTTTATGTCAACTTTAAAACTCAACATTTATTAAAACACTCCTAAATTTCATGTTTTGGACTCCTTTTACAAAGGAATTTTACAACCATGCATACTCTACTTTTCTTCTGAAATTCTAATATTAACACAAAAAAATTACATTTGAGTAGTGAATGGAATTCTTGATCATTGGCCATTAATTTGGCCAAAGGGTCACTAACTACTACTTTCCCGTTTTATAATATATGACGTTTTAGAGTATTTGTGCAAAAGAATTAAAAAAATAATTGTATAACATTAAACGATAAATAATTTGAGAAAAATAAAATAATTTAAAACATGATATATTATGTTGTGGCAAACTCCAAAGAAAAGAACAATATGTTGTGTTGTTTAGGAGCAAGGAAATGAATATTATTGGACCTAGCTAGCAAGCTAGAGTGTAAAGTGCTGAAAATGTAAATGGTACACTTATAGAGCATTATCAAAAGAAGGAATAAGGATGATGACACATTAATTCTTGTTCCCTCTCCCAATTCTTGGTGTTTGTTCCATCATTTTCAAGCCAATCTGCTGCAAAAATGTCCACAAAATTCTTGTTTTGGTGGACAGGTGAGGTTGCTTAGATCATAATCCATCGATCCGTTTTATTAAGAGAGAAAGAGAGAGAGTTTTATTTATATATTGATAGATAATATAATTTTGTCCTAGCTAGTTAAGCTATTCGGAAATATTTTGTTGTGAATGGTTATATATTATTTTTTTTTGACCCGAAAAGACAAAATCTTACTCCAGCTTTTCTTTTTATTTATCACATGTACTCTAAAGCTTAAAAAGTATCTGAAATCTGCTTTTGGCTTAATATTGCGTTATAAAGCGCATACTTTTACCAATTAATGCATCAAAAGTGGCCAATTTATGGTTTATTCTGAAATTTTAAAAACAAAAATATGGTTTTAAAAACAAAAACAATTTTTTTAAAAAATACGATTTTATGATTGTTTGAGGACTAAAAGACAAAAGAAATATAATTGTTAAACATTCAAGCCTCGACCAAAGTAAGTGTGCGTTTTATAACTTGATATTAAGTTTAGGGTGTCTTGAAACGGCGCTTTTAAATTTAAGTCTGCCAAATAAATAAGAAAATAAATTTTAGAATTTACATTTTGTCCTTTAATCTATATTTTTCTAAGTACTGGCCGTTAATAAATAGTGAATATCTGGTGACCAGTTAAGTCTTATAGTGACAATATTCTATTAATCGACTCTCTCTCTCTCTCTCTCTCTCTCTCTCTATCTATATATATATATATATATATATATATATATATATATATATATATATTATTGAAAGGATCAGTCATAATTTTTAAGTTGCATGTCATGGATTCGTAATTTTATCAACAGACGTAGTTTTGGAGGAATAGCAGTGACGTTTTGTAAATAAATGCTGTGCTGGCGTGTTTATAAAAAATCTTGGCGTCTTTATCAGCTACGTCGTTTTGATAAAATTATCTGTTTTAAGGCGTTATCTGAGCAAAAGATTATCTTGACGATCTTTCTGAATATATATATATATATATATATATATATATAAAAATGTAAATGTATTTTCTGCTAGTAAAAAGTACTTATTAGAAATTTTCAATTCATTTTTGTTCTATATATATATATATATATATATATATATATATATATATAGTGGTCAATAGTTTTGTCATACACACCACCTATAACAAATATTCCATAATTGTCAATGTGACAATGTCAAATAGTTTAGACGTTATAGTACTGTCATACAACTACAACAACAATCACTTCAATATCACGTACCGCGTAATTCAATTTAATTAACAAACCAAACTTACTTTTTAAACTGTACTATATATATATATATATATATATATATATATATATATATATATATATATATGCAATTCAAAAAAAGGTTTGAATCGAATACGTACTGAAGAGTTCTTGCTAGGTTGTCAAACTATAAATAAAAAGGCAATGTTTGAGTGTTAATCAAGATGAGTAAATGGAAACCATGCATGAATATGCTTATGTTTAACTCTATTTATTTGTTTGACTAAAATAAAGTATATACTATTAATTAGTTGACCTTTTATTTGATTTTAAATTTTTCGCTCATTCTAATAAATCGTTTTGGTGGTTCGAAGTTTGAAATAAATTTTATAAATGCATGTAGTCACAGGAGGCGAAATAGCCTTAGTAATATATATACTACAACTACTACATATGTTATAGGACGGAAGTGTTTAACATTAAGTTTATTTTTGGATAAGTTAGTCAATTGGGCAATAGAATGTTGTGGCGCGTCACGATGTCATGCGTGTCGGCGTTACTGATAATCGATGTTAGCTTCTCGAAATCAAACTTCATCTTATATCTTCGACAGCTATTTTGAACTCTTTTGTTCATCTAATGTCCTGTCAACAGCTACATGCGCTATTACCAAATAACTAATTTAAGTAAAACCAAGCACACGCGTGTCGCCCATTTATAGGATTTTTAATGGCATGTTATACGTATTTAAAATATAAATGTATAAAGAGTTGTAAATTTACTGCTCCTAATTAATTTCTTAATTATTTTAATTTCCAAATTCAATATTACCTCACTTCCAAAATTCAATATTACTATATCAACAGCTTAAGGTTTTGCAGTACCATTGTTTTGACACTTAATTAATCAATGTCTTGCAATTATTTATTCACAAATTTTGTAGAATTATTTTTGAATACAAAAAAATATTAACCCGTTTGAGTTAACTCAACAAATCAAATTAACTCACTTAACTAGATGTCGTACTTTTACATATAAGTATATAGTTCAGTTCTTCTCCAACAATATTAATAGCAAATGTACGTTTTCTCTAAATTATTTCTAATTTTCATTCAGAGACATTTTTAGAGGTTATATTTGTTTACTGAGGATTATAATTTATGATATTATAATCTGCAAAATTTTAATCTTAATATTATAGTAATATTGAGATTATAATTATAATCAAAATTATTATGTCGTTTTATAATCTTTAAAGCTAATAATCTAATTATATAAATTTGAAAGCAAGCAAACAATGACTTGAGATTAATAGTGCTTATCAAAGTATAATCTTTCTGAAACAAACGTAGTCGAGTTCTTCATATATCCTAAAATTAAAATGTAATAATTTAAATTATTTTTATTTTCCCTTTTTTAAAAAGAAAGAAAGAAAGAACAAGTTGAATTTTTATTTTTTACTAAAATACCAACATAACGTTGCATTTTTATTTAAATAATCTTTCTTGCTCGTATATAAAAAGTCGCGTAATCTTTCGCATATCTAGCGTCATCTGCCGGACGGACTCAGCATGTCGAACCCAGTATGCGTATGTATATGAGTATTATGTATTTCTTTTTATGTGATAATAATATTATTATTTTTATTTTGTTATTACTATTATGTCTTTCTTGTGGATCATCAAAGTATGACCTCTCTAATATTATTGGCTTTGTCACTTTGTAAAATGTCGGAGGGCATGTTATGGAACACTAAATAGTAATTTTTCTATTAATTATATTCATTCTTTAATTATATTAATTCTTCTATATATATATATAAACATGATTACATGACAAAGATGAATACTATATAAATATATCTGAGCCACTAGTTTACTAGGTTTACAAAATTCTGAATCACAATAATGTCAGTAATTTAATGAATATAAACATATATTGTGTTTGTGTGGCATGAAATTAATATTTAAGTCTATCTTACTTAAATGATGGGTAGTATCTATAACAATATATAATAAGATAAACATCGACTTATTTTAGTTATTTCTAGGAGTGAGCCTTGATTAGGTTAAAAAGCCAGATTTATCCAAGCTGAGGCAAAGAAACCATTTTAGCGAATTATTTTGGTTTTGGTTTTTGGAATTTGGTTATATCCAATTATTATTCATATTAGGTTTGATTCGGTTTTCAAAAATAGACTATTCGGGTATCCGAATAACTTGAATTGTAATATTAATTAAAAAATAATTATTAATTATTAATTATTAATTGTAATATATTTTAAAAAAATAATTATTAATTATTAATTATAGGAAAATTAATTATTAATTATTAATTATTAATTATTAATATCAAATGTCTATTAGGTTATTATCCGAGATTACGAATTATGCGTTAGGTAATTAGGTATTGATTATTCGGTTATTGATTACAAAATTGATTTAGCATTTAGGATAGTTGTTTTATCGATATTTCGGTTTTAGGTTATAGCAAGAATAAGCAATTCAGTTGATTATAACAGAATCTTTCATTTTAATTACTTACAGTTGAATTGAAATTTATTAAAATATTATATATAAAATTTATTTTGTTGGTCAACGTGAATATCCCCACCATTATTGTTCCTTACCCATTGAATTATGCCTAAGCCCTTTCTTGACTCCTCAATTTCTGCTATAAAAAGGCAGCAAGTGGAATAAGAAAAACCAACACCAAAACAACTCTCTCAAGTCTCATCCGAGAGCAATCCAGAGTTGGAAGAAATAGAAGTGAGAGAAAGAAGTTTTATGAAGCTTTAGAAAAATAGGGAGAGAAAGATAGTTTAAATAAAGGTGTTTTATTTGGATTAATCAGCATAGTTATTGTGGTGAAGTAATTTGAGTTGTCTTTCAAATTAAGATATCTTTATGATACTCGTATTATTACAGTACAGTTGAGGCTGTTGGAGTTTGTCGTGGTTTTCTGTTTTTTTAATTTTAGAGGTTTTACGTAAAATTCTTGGTGTGCAAATGGTTGGATATTTTTCTACTTATTATTTCTGCGATGGTTGTTATTTTGGTGGAATTACCAAATTTAATCATTTTGATCGTGGTGATATTTTATCCGTCTAATTTATCAAAGACAATATTATTTGGTAGGTGATTTTTCCCAACAATTTTATTAATTATTTTTAAGTTTACTAAATAAAGGACGAATTATTGAGCATGCTAATATGCTAATTAGATTTCTTGAGATTCTTGTAGTCCTAGAGGCTAGAGCCAGTAGAATTGATAAGTAAGACTATATATAAGAATATTGGGACAATTTCATCTACTTCATTCTTGTTTTGTTTATCAGCAAAACTACAATGTAAAAAATAAAAATATTACTTTAATTATAAATTTACTTAGAATCTACTAAGCCCAATAGTAATTATATACTTTTTTTGCTGTTAAAAAATGAGTTATATTTGACTTTTTAAGCCAATTAATTGATACATTTAGATTTATATGAAACACTAAATTGAGACTCTAATTTTTTAAATTAGACGGAGTTAGTTTTAAGGTGAAAAACAGTCATTATTTGTCATATAAAAAGTGATATATATATATATATATATATATATATATATATATATATATATATATATATATATATATACTGTAAGGATCAAAGCGTAATCCTTAAATAGCATGCTTAAATAGCAGCATAATTTTATCAAAAGCAGCGTAGTTTTTTGGAGGGGCCGATGACATTTTTTGAAAATGCAGGCGGTGGCATGGTATTTACAAAATGCCATGCGTCTCTCATAACGTTTGATAAATATCTTTAAATTATTAAAGATTATATTGATCCTTAAATATATATATATATATATATATATATATAGGGGCCATTAGCATGCCGGGTTCTTTATGAGTGCTTTATCTTGACAGCTCGCTTTTTGAATAGTTGATAAACTTATTGGAAGGCGAGATTGAAACGTAAATATCCACGGTAGTAACAGCATGCATGCAAGCTTTTATTTTAATATGAGGGACACATGTAGTGGTCGAGCGTGTTGTGGGTTTGTTTAACTAAAAGCGAATTTTTAATATTAAATAATCTGTAGCCAAGTGCGAAACATCTTGAAAGCATAAAAAAAAATAAAAAAATAAAAAAAATCCAAGCCAATAACAAGCTCTTACGACTTGTAAAAAAAAAAAAAAAAATTATAGCCAAGCCCCACGCCTCTTACGACATTGTTTTATAACTTTTGAAACTAAACAAATGTTATTTAAAAGGTTATTTGTAGCTTTCGAGATACAAATGTTTTATAAGCAAATGTTATTTATAACCTTTTAAACTTTTTTATAACAAATAAAGAATATAAAATATTTTATAAAAACAAATATTTATAAAAACATTTATTTTATAAAATATTTTATAAAAGCATTTGTTATAAAATATTTTTATAAAATATTTGTTTTTTATAAAATATTTTATAATAACATTTGTTTTAAAACATTTATTATAAAAACATTTATTATAAATTATTTTTTATAAAATATTTTATAAAACATTTATTATAAAAACATTTTTTATAAAATATTTTATAATTACATTTGTTATAAAATATTTGTTTTATAAAATATTTTATAAAAATATTTATTATAAAAACATTTATTATAAATTATTTTTATAAAACATTTAAAAATATTTGTTTTTATAAAATATTTGTTTTTTATAAATATATTTATATTAACTTTATATTATAACATTTGTTTTATAAAATATTTGTTTATAAAATATTTATTTATTCAAATAACCTTTTAAAGGTTTAAAAAAGGTTATAAAATAACATTTGTTTATAAAATATTTTGTTTTTTTTTTTAGCCGTAAGAGCTTGTGCAGTTGAATTTTTTTTTTTTTTTATATAAGCGGTACAACAACTATGCTTTAATATTAAAAATTACGTTTTAAAAAGCAACTGACAAATGATTGCTATAGTGGGTTACCGTATTAAAATAAAGCCGTGCAATATGCCGTCAAAATATTTGGATTTCAATCTGACGCCGATAAGTTATGACAACATCGTGAAAAAATTACTGTGATATCATCTTAATCCCGGATTTATTATGAAAAAATATCACTCTATATATACATACATATACGTATATATATATATATATATATATATATATATATATATATATTACGATGTTAGTCCTCTTGAATAAAGAGAGAAAAGAAATTTTTATTTCTCATTTGATTATGGCCCTTAGGATATACCTAAAAAATGTGAATTTTTAAGAGGATGGGTAGACAGTGTGACTTATAATAGACCTAAATATCACATTTAAACGTTTAGTGTAAAGTTGATTGTGACAAATGTATATATATTTTTCTTATATATATATATATATATATATATATATATATATATGGATAATATATATAATACATGCATTGTATATATTTTATTTATGCGTGATCTATATGATAATTATATATATATTTTGGCATATTTGTTTTAAAAAATAGTTTATACATTAGAATCGATGATAAAAATAAATGCAATCAGCTTGACGTTATTTTGATAGGCTGTGAAATAAAACATCTGCTGGTAGTATATATATATATATATATATATATATATATATATATATATATATACTAGTATAAATTATTTTGTAAGCTATATCAAGGCCCAAGCCCAATACTTTTATGTATTTTCTAGAGTTGGATACTATTTTAGAATGTGTAAAATTGGTAGCAAAATATCATCTTAGAAACAGTTAGTTTTGAATGAATGAAAGGCCGTATTGATTGAGCTTTTCTTTTTAACATCTATTTTATGCATATATTATGGAAAAACAATTTTCTTTGTTGCCATTGCCATAAGTTTATTAACTGAGCTCAATCCCACCTGAGACTCAATCCCACCTAACTTGCTGCATTCTGTAGACTTCGTAAACTTTCATTCCCAAAACCCACCTACAAGCATTGAAACCAAACTAAAGTCAAGAGGCGTAGGGTCTTAGGGAAACAAAATTTCTAATAGAAGATGAGGGACATTGACAAGTTTAAGACCAGTCCATTGGCCTCCGACGCGGCTACCACACTTAGTGACCAGCCGTGAGTTGCTAGTGTGCCCTACTCCTCCACCCGGCTACAACACTTGTACCTACAGCTTCATCAGCGTGACAATGTCTCTACAGGGTCAATTTAAAGCTCTGCCCTTTTGCCTTGGAGATGACACAGTGACAGTGCTCAAGCAAATTCAAACAAAGTCTGAGAACTCAAGCTGAAAAAATGGGTAGAAAAAGTGAACAAATTTCAAAAGGGTTTAGTGGGTTTCCTCATTTTTTCTTCCTTGAAATGCTTTGAAGTTCTTTTTTATTGCAAACGAAAGCTTTCAACTTCTTTGAAGTTCTTGTTTGGTAATTCTTTTATTCTCTCTCTCTATTCAAACATTTGAAATAAATAGAGCTACAAAAAAAAATCAAAAGTTTGGAACGTTAATATTTCCTAGAGGTAGTAAAATGATTTACATTAATTTCTTCTTTTTGCTTTCTCATTGTGAAGTTTAATGGTTTCATTAGGATGTAGAATTCATGCATTGGGTCTTCTTGTGTAGATATATGCATACACAAGTATAAATATATATATTGGTGTATTACTCTACTCATATTCTTGTGTTTTTACTAAATTTACTTACAGGCCTTTATTTGCTTTTGGGTTATCTCTATGTAAGTCTGTCATTTGATGCAAACTGTAGAGTGGTGAAACATTTTATACTCTTCTGTCATTTAATTTGTAAAAGCTTGGTCATAAATTTAGTTTTTGTTTACTTAGTGTTGCATGTTAGTATATCTAATTACATTTTTGGTGGTGTTTAATATTAATTGTTTTGTTTATGGACAGATGTGTATGCTTCCAATTAGAACGAATTGAGACAAATTCAAATCACAAATAAGAGATTTGCTCACATATTGGATTCTCCTTTCTTTGATTTCCCTCTTTGAGCTTGCTTTTGTAAAAAACACATTGGATGGTAATTAACTCTTGTCTCTATACTTCAATAGGTACTCTGTTGCTTGTCCTAAGAAAACATCAATCTGATAATTGCTAATTATTAATATATGTATTAATTCAACTTTATTTTTCATGTCTCAAAAAAATACAAATTAATTTTTAGTAATGACTAATACTCTTGCGAAGAATATAATTTGTCACATTCATCTCGAAAGTTATGGTATCTTCAGTCTTGACAAATTATAGGATTTTTGACCCCATTCATGTCCCATTCGGAATCGTTGGTGATTTCCAGTGTTTTATTCCGTTCAAAAAGTTGTATTAGTTCATTGTGGGAGTAGGTGATTGAGGACGGCGAACAACATTATATAGCTTCTCTTTTTAGCTTGAAACATCTAGAAAAAGAAAATATAGATTAAGAAAATGAATTGTAGTATTTATAATCTTTCTAATACTAGTAGTACAATGCATTGTTCTTCTATTCTCAACTTCAATTCTAGAGACCAACTGTTGTTTATGGAAACAGTTTCAATGTACCAGGTTTAAACTGACAGAGCTATTAAGTGCAACTGTTATTTTTGCCCAATTTTTTATATCAGGACATTCACAGCCTTTCTTCAAGATAATGGCCATCTCTAGCTTAGCGTTACATGCCAGCTTTACTGGTGCATATTATACCTACAAATGTCTTGTTAAGCTGTTCTTATGGGTGAACCAACTGCAAAAGAGTACAAGTTATCAGTTGGTTGAATAAGAGGAAGGTTATCTCTAGGAAAACCTTTCTAGAATTGGCAGAGATATCTTAGAGAATGGGACTGAATCTTTGGAGGAACTTATTGCTAGTAAGGTATACTATTATAATATGCCTTTTTTTTTATAAAAAGTATGTTTGTTAATGACTAATAAGATAATAAATGATTTATGATGAAAGCATTGGATAATTTAGAGACTCATATGGCTTGACTTACTGACTACAAATCTGCATTTTCCCTTGAACTGAAAAATAATTCCTTGTGAGGGTGTATTATTTTGTGAAAAGATTGCTCTTTTTGTCCCTCTTTTACCCTTTTTCTGCTTGCTGTCAAGCTTTATATTCCCCTCAGTCCAAAGGGTGCAGCGGAAAGATACATTGTCTTTGTTTCCCTAATTAATGTGCATTGCATTCTTACCTCTTTTATAGCAGTCCAATATCAAAGTGCCTAATGTTGCTCAAAATGATATCAGCATACGTGGAACCCGAGGAAAATGTAGCAGCTTCTGGATAAGATTAATAGCTTTTTTAAATGTTGTGGAAATGCTTTTAGAATCAATGTTCTTGATGTGTGAATTGCATTTGCATAAAAACAATTAATGAGGGATTAATGATTTGAAGTAGCAAAATGTTACACCTATATTTCTGAATTTCATATCAATATTCAAGGTGCATTTCAATTTCCTTTCTTATCTCTCTTTTATAGCAGTCCAACAGCAAAGCGCCTAATGTTACTCAAAATGATATCAGCATGCCCGTGGAACCGAGAAAATGTAGCAGGGAACATAAGATTATAGTTTTTTTTTAATGTTGTGGAAATGCTTTTAGAATCAATATTCTTGATGTGTGTAATGCCTTGCATCGCTCAACTGTGAGGATTAATGATTTGATAGCGAAAAACCCGTATTAATAGTGATAAAGTGTGTGTGTGTGCATTTGTCAATTTCCTTTCTCCATCCAATTTGTATGAATCTTTCTCACTGCTTCTGCCAGATTTAAGCAGCGTAGACCCAAATCTTTCTCAAACTCAACATAAATTGGGTACAAATCACGAGGAGGTTAAATAAGTGACATCAGCAGCAACTGTCAGAAATATGTACTTCCTGTTACCACCAACTTTAAGGATTCAGAAGGTGGACTTGTGCAGTATGTCAAGTTAAAACCACAGTGAGGGAACCCTTAATTCACATCTTCAAGGGAGGAAACACAAGTCCAAGTGTGAGGAATTAAAATGAAACAAAGCAGGCTATGAAAGTTAAGGGTTCTTCATCTACCGCATCAAATCAAGAACCAAAAGCTGCATCTGGGAAATAGCCCAGGCCAAAATAAAACTCAAAGGCCAGGCTGAAAAAGCTGAAAGTTGATGTAAACAAGAAGCAAGCAAATGCTGCTGGGTGCAATTGGGATTAGAGTCCTAAATATTGGTTTGATATGCATAATGTGTCATGCTCTGGTGAGATTGATATGGCTGCACGCTTGAATGGGAGGAAACTTGCCTGCTTAATGAATATGATGATATTTTCTGGTACTGAATGATGGTGCTATGGTTCCTATGGGTTTGAATGAATTGCCGGGTGTAATTGCTGTGGTACCTCAGGGTTTTAATGGAGTGCCAGATTGTGAATTGCTATGGTTCCTCAGGCTTTTTAATGGTGTGCGAATTCTGGTGCCATGGTTCCTCAGGGCTTTAATGGAGTAATAAATTTTGAGTACTATAGTTCCTCAGGCTTTGAAAGGGATTAGAACAAATTTGATGATTATGTTCTGAATGAGTTTATCAGAAACATAAGTTATAGCCATGTAACTGTTTTTTTAATTCCAGTCATTTTTATCTTATATGTGTTTGTGCACACGAGTGAGCTCGAGTTTCTCTCGCGTTGGAGAAAAACATGAAATATAAGGCTAAACATGAATATAAATTCAATACTAGAATTTTAAAATCTTCCATCAAATTAAGTTTTAAACATGTATATTAAATCCTTATTGCCTTTTATTAAAACGTACAACACCTAGATGATTAGTATGATGGAGAGATTTTTTTATAAGAATAAAGACTATTTTGTTTTTTAGAAGTTTGTTAGTGAATTTTTTACAAACTAATTATAGTCCCATAAATTATAATCATTTTATAAAACTAACGATGCTTGGTATGAATTATTTTGTTTGGGGAATATTCTCATGGCTTTATTATTGTGTTTGACAAAGATTATGGTCAGAGTGTAATCAAAGCAATTAGCGATTCTGTCTCTAGCCTCATCAAGCTATATACTAATGTTTTTCCATTTAAACGTCCAGCATACTTTATTTTAATCTGTTTTTAATAATCTTTAATAGTAAAATGTGTCATTTTGGGTAATATTCATGCAATGAGATGGTCCGATGATTATATAAAGTTTTAAGATTGAAATTCTTTATTAACCTTTAATTCTAGTATTATTCGTTTTCTTTACAATTAATCAAAACAAAAATTGAAGTAACACAATTATTATAATTAAAGTGATGATAAAAGTTATAAAATGATGAATATTATGAATATTCGTACTTTTCGATTATTGTCAATTAGATGAATAATAATTAATGATAATTTTATAAAAAAAATATATAATAGAAAGTGAATCTCTTATAATTTTTATTACATCTCATATATTAATACATTTTATACACCTGTAATTTGACTTAATTTGTCACAATATTCCATATTATATGACTTTTAACATGAGTAAGAAAATATTATGTCCAACATACAATGCAAATTTTGTTTATAATAATAGTAGCGATTTTATTTTAGTTTTGTTTGAAAAAAAATAAAGAAAATGGAGAAAAAGAAGTGTACAGAAGAAAGTGATAATGGAGGGAAGGTAGGGTGGGTTCCCTCTCTACCTCCTGATGGACTAGTAGCTTCCACACGGTCCACACTGAGTTTATTTTCTTTTCTTCTTAGTCTTTCTTGGTCTTTCTTTCAGTCTGAGTTAAGGTCTCCATTTGAAATTTCTGTCATTTCAATCCGATAAAAACAAAAGCAAAAAGTCTAGAGAGAAGAGATCTAATCATAAATGGGTTTTGGGGTTTCTCAATTTTGGCCTAAATGCATCAACTTCTTGCCTGGTAAGTCCTTCATTTTCTCACTTGAAAGAAGAAGTAAAAAAAGATCAAAACTTTGGAAGTAAAGCAAACTTCTTTACTAATTTTTGCCCCTTATGAGAGTTGATTTTCTCTTGGATCTCCCTACTCTTCGCTATATTTGAAGATGAACATGTTTATGGGTTTGTTTATTATGTTTGCTACGTACTACGTGTAATGCATGTTGATACAAATCACATTCTTGTGTTTTTTTAATTTTCAGGCCATCACTTGCTCTAGGGTTACCCTCTGTAAGTCTGTATCTCTGCTCTTTAATGACTAAAGAATTAAAGTTTTCAGGCTTCTTATACTCTTGATACATTCAATTTTATGATTTTTTTCTTCTAAAATTTTGTTTTCTTGTGGAATGTCATAATTTGGGTTTTGTTATTATTATTACTGATTTTGTTCTCTCACAGATATGCTTCAATTCGAGCAATTGAGACAAATTCAGAAATATCACATGCGGAAGTTGGTCACATATTGGATTCTCTTTTCTTTGATTTCCCTCTTTGAGCTTGCTTTTAATAAAACTCATTGAATAGTAAATTAG
Organism: Panax quinquefolius; assembly: GCA_020205615.1. NCBI lineage: Eukaryota > Viridiplantae > Streptophyta > Magnoliopsida > Apiales > Araliaceae > Panax > Panax quinquefolius. The sequence continues at coordinate 117,915,347 of CM035158.1, read as the reverse complement.
TTCTTGTCTCTATACTTTAATGGGTACTCTGTTGCTTGACCTAAGAAAATATCAATCCAGTGTATGTGATAATTGATTTAAGTATTAATGCAACTTTTATTTTCCTGTCTCAAAAATACAATTCATTTTTACTAATTACTAATAATCTTGTGAAGAATATAATTTGTCACATTCATCTTGAAAGTTATGGTATCTTCAGTCTCAACAAATTATAGGAGTTTTGACACATTCCTAAAAATGCAAGCTCTTTCACGATCTCAGAAATCGTTAAAGCTTATTTCCTATTTTTATATTCTGTTCAAAAGTTGTATTCTTTAGATTATGAAAGTGGAGCTCATTTTGTAAATAAGTACTTGAGACCGAACAACATTACTCTTTTTAGCCGAAGCTTGGCTAGAAAAAGAATATATAAATTAAGAAATTAAATTGTGGTATTTATGATCTTTCTAATACTACTAATACTATGCATTGATCTTCTATTCTCAACTTCAGATTCTAGAGACCAACTGTTGTTTATGGAAATTTGTAACAGTTTCAATGTACTTGGGTTTAAAACGGAGAGAGCTATTAATTATAACTGTTATTTTTTGCCCATTTTTTATTTCAGGATCCCATTCTGGCCTTTCTTAAAGATAATAGCCATCTCCCGCTTAGTGTTACATCGCTTTTACTGGTGCATATTATGCCTACAAATGGCTTGTTCGTCTGTTCTTATCGGTGAACCTATGGCAAAAGAGTACAAGATATCAATTGGTTGAATAAGAAAAGGAGTTATTTCTCATGAGGGAAACCTTTCTAGCTGCAGCAGAGAGAGATATCTTAGCCGAGAATGGGACTGAAGCTTTGGAGAAACTTATTGCTAGCAAGGTATACTATTATATGCTTCTTTTATACAGTATGTTTGTTAATGACTAATAAGTTGAATGATATATGATGAAAACTTGGATAATTTGACATGAATAATGAAGCGACTAACTGACTATGAATCTGCATTTTCCACTTGAAAATAATTCCCTGTGACAGGTCTGTTATTTTGAGACAACGATCGCTCTTTTTATCATCTTCTTTCCTTTTCTCTGCTTTCTGCCTAAACTTTATATTCCCCTTAGTCAAAGGGTATAGTGGAAAGATTTATTGTTTTTGTTTCTTTTAACGCTCATGTTCTTACCTCTCTTTTATAGTAGCAGTCCAACAGCAAAGCACTTAATATTGCTCAAAAAATGATGTTAACGCCGTGGAACACGAGGGAAATGTAGCAGCTACAGATAAGATTGTAAGCTTTTTTAATGTTGCTTAGAATCAATATTCTTGATGTGAAATGCACTTACCTGCTTGATTGTGGGATTAATGATTTGAAGTAGCAAAACTCCTGTATTTCCGAACTTCATAGCAGTATTAAAAGTGCATTTCAATTTTTTGTTAAATGTGCATGTTCTTACATCTCTTCTATAGCACTCCAACAACAAAGCTGCTAATGTTGCTCAAAATGATATCAATGCTGTGGAACATGAGGAAAAATGTAGTAGCAACAGATACAATTGTAAGATTTTTGTAATGTTGTGGAAATGCTTTTAGATCAATACTCTTGATGTGAAAATGCACTTGCATGGCTCAATTGTGGGGATTAATTATTTGAAGAATCAAAATACCTGTATTTTCAATTTCATAGTAGTATTAAAGTGCATTTCAATTTACGTTAAATGTGCACGTTCTTACTTCTCTTTAGCAGCAGTCCAACTGCAAAAGCGCTTAACGTTGTTCTCAAAATGATATCAACGTCAAGTGGAACATGAGGAAAAATGTGAGCACCTACAAATAATATTGTAAGCTTTTGTAATGTTTGGCCAAATGCTTTTAGAATCAATATTGTTGATGTGTGAAATGCACTTGCATGCTCAGATTCTTGAGGATTAATGATTTGAAGTAGCAAAACAACGTGTATTTTCGAATTTCAAGCAGTATTAAAACTGTGATTCAATTTCCTTAAGCGTGCAACTTCTTACCTCTCTTTTGTAGCAGTCTAACAACAAACTGCCTAATGTTGCTCAAAATGATATCAACGTCGTGGAACTTGAGGAAAAATGTAGCAGCTACAGATAAGGTTGTAAGTTTTTTTTTAATGTTGTGGAAACAATTGTGGGATAATTGATTTGAAGTAGCGAAACACCTATATTTTAGAATTTAAGCACTATTAAAAGTGCATTTCAATTTCCTTAAATATGCAAGTTCTTACCTCTCTTATGTAGCAGACCAACAACAAAGTGCCTAATGTTTCTCAAAAATAATAATATCAACGTCAGTGGAACATGAGAAAAATGTAGCAGCTTCTGATAATATTTTAAGCTTTTTTAATGCTGTGGAAATGCTTAGAATCAATATTGTTGATGTGAAATGCACTTGAATGGGATTAATGATTTGAAGTAACAAAACACCCGTATTTTCTTCGAATTTCAAACAAGTATTAAAGGGAAGTGTATTTCAATTTCCTTAAATGTGAAACTTTTACCTCTCTTCTGTAGCAGATCCAACAGTAAAGCGCCAAATGCTGCTAAAAATGATATCAACAGCAGTGGAAATTGAGGAAAATGTAGTAACTACAGATAAGATTGTAAAGTTTTTTAATGTTGTGAAACAATTGTGGGGGATTAATGAGTTGAAGTAGCAAAAACACTTGTATTTTCAAATTTCAAGGCAGTATTAAAAGTGCATTCCAATTTCCTTAAATGTGCAAGTTCTTACCCCTCTTCTGTAGCAGACCAACAACAAAGTGCCTAATGTTGCTCAAAATGATATCAATGTTGTGGAACATGAGAAAATGTAGCAGCTTCTAAATAAGATTGTAAACTTTTTTAATTAGGATTAATATTGTTGATGTGTGAAATGCACTTGCATGGCTCAATTGTGGGGATTAATGATTTGAAGTGGCAAAGCACTTGTATTTCCGAATTTCATAACAATATTAAAAGTGCATTTCAATTCCTTTCTCCATCCATTTTGCATCAATCTTTGTCCACTAATTCTGCAGGTCAAGCATGTTGACACAAATCTTTCTCGAACTCAACAGAAATTGGGTACGAGTACTGAGGTTAAGGAATTGACATCAACAACTGTCAAAGATTATGTACTTCCTGTACCACCAACTTTGAGGATTCAGAAAGATTGGACTTGTGATGTATGTCAACTTAAAACCACGTGTCAGGTAACCTTTAATTCACATCTTCAAGGGAGGAAGCACAAGTCCAAGTGTGAGAAGTTAAAATCAAGCATGCAGGCTATGAAAGTTGAGGTTCTTCACCGCATCAAATCAAGAACCAAAGAAAGATATTTCTGAAAATAGACTAGGCCAAAAGAAAACTCAAAAGACAGAAGAAAAGGCCGTGGATCTTGAGGAAAATTTACCAGCTACAGATAAGATTGTAAGTTTTTTTTAATGTTTTGGAAACAATTGTGGGGTTTAATGATTTGAAGTAGCAAAACAACTGTATTTTCAAATTTCAAAGCAGTATTAAATGTGCATTTCAATTTCCTTAAACGTGCAAAGTTCTTACCTCTATTCTGTAGCAGTCCATCAACAAAGTGCCTAATGTTGCTCAAAACGACATCAACACCGTGGAACTTGAGGAAAATGTAGCAGCTATAGATAAGATTGTAAGCTTTTTTAATGGTGTAGAAATGCTTCAAATCAATATTGTTGATGTGTGAAATGCACTTGCATGGCTCAATTATGGGGATTATTGATTTGAAGTAACAAAGCACCTGAATTTCTGAATTTTCATAGCAGTATTAAAAAGTGCATTTCAATTTTCTTAAATGTGCAATTTCTTACCTCTCTTTTATAACAGTCCAACATCAAAAGCCGCTCTAATGTTGCTCAAAATGATATCAACACCGTGGAACATGAGGAAAATGTAGCAGCTACAGATAAGATTGTGTTTTTTAATGTTGTGGAAATGCTTAGAGTCAATATTGTTGATGTGTGAAATGCACTTGCATGGCTCAGTTATGGGATTAATGATTTGAAGTAGCAAAACACGTGTATTTTCTCAATTTCAAGCAGTATTAAAAGTGTATTCAATTTCATAAGCGTGCAACTTCTTACCTCTCTTTGTAGCAGCCTAATAACAAACTGCCCTAATGTTACTCAAAATGATATCAACATCGTGGAACTTGAGGAAAATGTAGCAGCTACAGATAAGGTTGTAAGTTTTTAATGTTGTGGAAACAATTGTGGGAATAATTGATTTTAAATGCTTAAACACCTATATTTTAGAATTTCAAAGCAGTATTAAAAGTGTATTTCAATTTCCTTAAATGTGCAAGTTCTTACCTCTTATGAATCAGACCAACAACAAAATTGCCTAATGTTTCTCAAAATGATATCAACGCCATTAGTAGCGAAACACCTATATTTTAGAATTTCAAAGCAGTATTAAAAGTGCATTTCAATTTCCTTAAATGTGCAAGTTCTTACCTCTCTTATGAAGCAGACCAACAACAAAGTGCCTAATGTTTCTCAAAAATGATATCAACGATAGGTGGAACATGAGAAAATGTAGCAGCTTTTGATAATATTGTAAGCTTTTTTTAATGCTGTGGAAATGCTTAGAATCAATATTGTTGATGTGTGAAATGCACTTGCATGGATTAATGATTTGAAGTAACAAAACACCCATATTTTCAATTTCAAACCAGTATTAAAAGGTGTATTACAATTTCCTGAAATGTGAAACTTTTACCTCTCTTCTGTAGCAGTCCAACAGTAAAATGCCAAATGTTGCTAAAAATGATATCAACGCTGTGGAACTTGAGGAAAATGTAGCAACTACAGATAAGATTGTAAGCTTTTTTTAATGTTGTGGAAACAATTGTGGGGATTAATGAGTTGAAGTAGCAAAACACCTGTATTTTCAAATTTTATTAAAAGTGCATTCCAATTTCTTTAAATGTGTAAGTTCTTACCTCTTTCTGTAGCAGACCAACAACAAAGTGCCTAATGTTGCTCAAAATGATATCAATGCTGTGGAACATGAGAAAATGTAGCAACTACAAATAAGATTATAAGCTTTTTTTTAATTAGGATCAATATAATTGGTGTGTGAAATGCACTTGCATGGCTCAATTGTGGGGATTAATGATTTGAAGTGGCAAAACACTTGTATTTTCAAAATTTCATAACAGTATTAAAAGTGCATTTCAATTCCTTTCTCCATCCATTTTGTATCAATCTTTGTCCACTAATTCTGCAGGTCAAGCATGTTGACACAAATCTTTCTCGAACTCAACAGAAGTTGGGTACGAGTACTGAGGTTAAGGAATTGACATCAACAGCAACTGTTAGAGATTATGTACTTCCTGTACCACCAACTTTGAGGATTCAGAAAGATAGGACTTGTGATGTATGTCAACATAAAACCATGTGCGAGGTAACCTTTAATTCACATCTTCAAGGGAGGAAGCACAAGTCCAAGTGTGAGAAGTTAAAATCAAGCATGCAGGCTATGAAAGTTGAGTGTTCTTCTATCGCATCAAATCAAGAACCAAAGAAAGATATTTCTGGAAATAGACTAGGCCAGAAGAAAACTCAAAAGACAGAGGAAAAAGCCATGGAACTTGAGGAAAATTTACCAGCTACAGATAAGATTGTAAGCTTTTTTAATGTTTTGGAAACAATTGTGGGGTTTAATGATTTGAAGTAGCAAAACAACTGTATTTTTCAAATTTCAAAGCAGTATTAAAAAGTGCATTTTAATTTCCTTAAATGTGTAAGTTCTTACCTCTATTTTTAGCAGTCCATCAACAAAGTGCCTAATGTTGCTCAAACGACATCAACGCCGTGGAACTTGAGGAAAATGTAGCAGCTATAGATAAGATTGTAAGCTTTTTTAATGAATTGTGGAAATGCTTCAAATCAATATTGTTGATGTGTGAAATGCACTTGCATGGCTCAATTATGGGGATTATTGATTTGAAGTAACAAAGCACCTGAATTTCTGAATTTTCATAGCAGTATTAAAAGTGCATTTCAATTTTCTTAAATGTGCAAGTTCTTACCTCTCTTTTATAACAGTCCAACAACAAAGAACCTAATCTTGCTCAAAATGATATCAACGCCGTGGAACCCGAGGAAAATGTAGCAGCTACAAATAAGATTGTAAGCTTTTTTAATGTTGTGGAAATGCTTAGAATCAATATTGTTAATGTGTGAAATGCATTTGCATGACTTAATTGTGGGGATTAATGATTTGAAGTAGCAAGACACCTGAATTTCCGAATTTCATTGTAGTATTAAGTGCATTTCAATTTCCTTAAATCTGCAAGTTCTTACCTCTCTTCTGTAGCAGTCCAACATCAAAGCGCCTAATGTTGCTCAAAATGATATCAACACTGTTGAACATGTTGAAATTGTAGCAGCTACAGATAAGATTGTAAGCTTTTTAATGTAGTGAAAATGCTTAGAATCAATATTGTTGATGTGAAATGCACTTGCATGTCTCAAATTGTGAGGGATTAATGATATAAAGTAGCAAAACACCTGTATTTCCAAATTTCATAGCAGTATTAAAAGTGCATTTCAATTTCCTTAAATGTGCCAAGTTATTACCTCTTTATGGTCCAAGAGCAAAGCGCCTAATGTTGCTCAAAAATGATATCAGCTGCGTGGAACTTGAGGAAAATGTAGTAGCTACAGATATGATTGTAATCTTTTTTAATGTTATGGAAATGCTTATAATCAATATTGTTGATGTGTTAAATGCACTTGCATGGCTCAATTGTGGTGATTAATGATTTGAAGTAGCAAAACACCTGTATTCAGAATTTCATAGCAGTATTAAAAGTGCATTTCAATTTCCTTTCTCCATCCATTTTGTATCAATCTTTGTCCACCAATTCTGCAGGTCAAGCATGTTGACAAAAATCTTTCTCGAACTCAACAGAAATTGGGTACGAGTGCGGAGGTTAAGGAAGTGACATCAGCAGCAACCCTCAGAGATTTTGTACTTCCTGTACCACCAACTTTAAGGATTCAGAAAGAGTGGACTTGTGCTGTATGTCAAGTTAAAACCACGTGCGAGGTATCCCTTAATTCACATCTTCAAGGGAGGAAGCACAAGTCCAAGTGTGAGAAGTTAAAATCAAGCATGCAGGCTATGAAGGTTGAGTGTTCTTCATCTACCGCATCAAATCAAGAACCAAAGAAGGCTGTTTCTGGAAATAGACTACGCCAAAATAAAACTCAGGAGGCAGAGGAAAAGCTGAAATTTGATGTAAACACCGAACAATGGAAGCCGAGAAAACCAGCTTAATGTTGCTGCTGCTGGTGGGATTAGAGAGTCTAAATATTGGTTTGATATGCATAATGTGTCGTGCTCTGGTGAGATTGATATGGCTGCACACTTGAATGGGAGGAGGCACTTGTCCCTGCTTAATGAATTTGATGATATTTTACGAGTGCCGAATTATGGTGCTATGGTTCCTCAGTGTTTGAATGGATTGCCGAATTATGGTGCTGTGGTTCCTCAGGGTTTTAATGGAGTGCCGAATTATGGTGCTATGGTTCCTCAGGCTTTTAATGGTGTGCCGAATTCTGGTGCCATGGTTCCTCAGGGCTTTAATGGAGTGTCGAATTATGGTGCTATGGTTCCTCAGGCTTTTAAGGGATTAGAACAAATTTGATGATTATGTTCTGAATGAGTTATCAAACAGAAGTTATATGCATGTAACTACATTTTTAGCATATATTCACTCCCTTTCTTGGTCATTTTTATCTGACATGGGAGAAAAACATGAAATATAAGGCTTATGTATTACTCCAATAAACATGAATACACCTCATTAAACGCATCCACGCCTAGAAGATGGAGATATTTTTTAATAATAATAAACACATTCTTGAGTAAGGCTATTTTTGTTTGTAGCAGTTGTTGGTAGTTATTTTTTACTAAATATCGTCCATAAACTATAATCCTTTATAAGACCTAAAATTCTTGAGGTATGGTGTTTAGTTGGTGTATTTTTAAGTGTTTGTTTAGAAGGGGAAATTATATACTTAAAATAATCTACATTGTGTTTGACAAAGATTATGGTATTATGTTGTCCATTGAAACGTATTGGGTATTTGTTTTTTGCTTAAAATAAAATAAAATAAAATATTTCAATTTTAAAAAATAAAATAAAATTCTAGTCCTACTCCGGCCCTTCCCTCAACCTCACTTTAGAACATGATAAAATTGACCTAACAAACAAATAAATAATTCTAAAAAGAAAAAGAAAAAATACACTTCACATAAAAAGGGTAAAATAAATTTATCTTAAGTGAAAAGAAATAAACTCACTTAAGTGAGAATCAAATCTGAAACCTAAATATCACAAAGAACTCAATCTTAATCACTTGGTTAAAACCTCATTCACAATTACAATTAATTTGGACAGAGGGAGTGTATAGAAGAAATGGATAAATGGAGGAAGGTAGTTTCCTCTAGCATCCATGGACTAGTTAGTATATATAGAAAACCGAAGGGACATCGTCAAACCTTGGGGTCCACACTGAGTTTATTTATTATAGGAGCAACTGAGTAATAATTATACTAGTAATATTACTAGGAATTCCGTACAAAAGACACTTTCGTTATTAATCAAACTTTGGGGGTCGATTGAACTTTTGCCTTCAAAAGGACTTGCTTTCTTTGTTTCTTCGAGTCCGAGTTAAGGTCTCCGTCTGGGATTTCATCAGTTCAATCAGAGAAAAAGTCCAGAGACAAGAGATCAAATCACAAATGGGTTTTGTGGGGTTTCTCCATTTTGGCCTAAAATGCATCCAACTTCTTGCCTGGTAATTCCTTCATTTGCACACTTCAAAGAAAAGGAAAAAGATTAAGACTTTGAAAGTAGAGCAAACTTCTTTACTAATTTTGGTCCTTGTGAAGTTCATTTTCTTTGATCTACCATTTTTTTTCTATATTTGAAGATGATCATATTCATGGGTTTGTTTAGTATGTTTGTACGTAGCATGTATGTTGATGCAAATCACATTCTTGTGTTTAATTTGCAGGCCTTCACTTTCTCTGGGTTACCCTCTGTAAGTCTATATCCATCTTTAATGGCTAGAAAGAGTAAAGTTTTGAAGCTTCTTATACTCTTGATACATTCAATTTATGATTGGTTTCTAAAATTTTGTTTTCTGGAATGTTATAATTTTGATTTTGTTGGAGTTATTACTGATCTTGTTCTTTCACCAGATGTGCTTCAATTCGGGCAATCGAGACAAATTCGAATTATCACATGCGGAAGTTGGTTACATATTGGATTCTCTATTCATTGATTTCTCTTTTTGAGCATGCTTTTGAAAAACTCATCGAATGGTAATCACTAATAGTCTCTATACTTCAATAGGTACTCTATTGCACGATGAAACTCAAAAGAAAACATGAATCCATTAAATTCTTGATTGTGTTTTTTCAGATTTGCAGTCTTAACAATGAATTGAATTATTGGTCCGTTGTCCTAAAAACCAACTTTACTTTTGCCTTGTTCAAAATTTAATAGGGCTCAATTGTCTTCCTTCTGGGAAAGTTAGCCTCACCCATAAGTATATGTGCAATCACCTATTTTTAAGTATAAAGGGTTAAATTATACATTGAATCACTTTTAAGTTTTCTTTCTACCTAGAAATGAATACGGAATTATGTGTTAAAATTTGTCACCTTTCCCCTACGTGGGTTGTCTTTTCCTAATTATGAGAGAGATTAAATTTACCAATTTTTTCCCATTGTCCATCTATATATGTCAGGGTTCCATTCTGGCCTTATATAAAGATATTAGCAGTGTGCTGGTTAGTGATACCCAGCTTCGGTGGTGCATATAATGCGTACAAAAGCCTTGTACGTCCTTGTTTATCTCTGCACCTTCTTGAAGTTGTTATTATCAATTTGTTAAACAAGAAACAAGAGTTATCCCTCAAGGGAGAAACCTTTCTTGCTGTGGCTGAGAGATACGTTAGTGAGAATGGAACTGAAGCTTTGGAAAAACTTATTGCTAAAAAGGTACATTACACTTGCCTCTTTTTAGGAAGGTCTTGTTGATTAGTTGAAATTATCTATGTGGATATTTCTCAATTTATGGATAAAAGTCTACAGATTCCCCTCCACTTAGCTCATGCAAACTAGTTCACTATGATAAGAATATTAACTAGTGGCAAAGTGACACACCGGAAGACGAGTAAACAACATAAATAATCACCGGAATTAAATATGGAACTTTGCAATCACAGGAGTGCACAATGGAGAGATAAAAGACTGCATAACAGTCATCAGAATAATATGATAATTCAATAATAATGACATTTTTTCCATAACCCCTAATCCTTAGAAATAAAATAAAATTTAATAATCTTAAAAATTAAGCAGAAAACATAAACGGACACAAACAATTAAACTCACTAGGCTAACCTAAATAATAAATAAAATACAATATATGTTTATCTCAAAAGATAAATTAAACTCAATTTATTGATAATTTTCCCATGTAATTCTCCTTTTCTTCGAAAATTTGACCACTTAATTTTAAAATGCACAAGTATCAAGCACCAAGAGTTGAAATTCCCTATCTCTTTTGGACAAATTTTTACACGATGTTTCTGCTTCATGATTTGTTTTGAAAAACTCTAAAATAATCAAAACCTTCATATTAACCTGCACTTCAAACAAATGTTTAGGCTGATGAAATTAAAAATTTTCAAGTTGGCAAACGCAGGATTATGAACAATGATCAACAATCTCAATTTCTACGCATCATTATGTCCCATTGACTCCAAATCATGGTTTTCATCAACCACTGCTTGGTTTGTCTTTAACTACAACCCCTTCTTCAACCTCTTACTACGTGTTTTGACACTACTAGAAGGGACAAATCACATGACCTGCGGAAGTAGGATTGCTTGGCACTATATCTTTCTTTGAAAAATTTTCATGGAGGCTACTTAACATCTTGCAACTCCTTCTAACTTAATCAATTAGAAATGAATCTCCTTTTGATGATTTGATAGTGATGTTTTAACATGTCAAGTCTATAATGTGCTTCCTCTAAAAAGATCATCATATTGGGATAACAAGTTTTTATAATATTCACTCTTAAAAAAGCTAATATCATCATCCCTTACTTGCTCAATTCGCGCCTTGGTAACTCTAGACATTTTCGATATCAAGATAAACTCAAGTAAATATTCTTAACATCCAATAGTTGTATTTAAAACTTAATTATGGGATTATGGAACCACGGGAATCACTTGAAAAATAAACAGAGCTTGAGGGGCAAAGTTTGAAAGCTTAATAAAGATGTGGGGACTTATTATTAATGTTACTAAAATAGTATCTTGCCAAAACTAAACTAGATATGTGCTACCTGTTGACACAGCGACAACAAGATGACAACTTGGTGCAAAAGCTTTGATTTGATTTGATTTTTTAAATAAAAAATTAAAGACAACTTCGACTAGTTTTAATCGTGGATAAACGAACGGTTGCTTGCAATCTCCGGCTAAGCAGCTTTGATCAACATCATTCACATTAGAAATTAATCTCTAGCTTAATCAATAGAATCGTCCTTGTTGTGGGCTAATTCCTCCCACGCCTAATACCAACTGACATAGCAAAAGACTAATAAAAAAGAAAAGTAACAATCACATGAATTGAATGTATGAAACTTTTGCAATCATAACTAATTCACAAAGTGGGATAAATTGACTAAGCAACCACAATATTTGATAAAATTTAATTAATAAGAGTTGTTCAATAATAATAACCCTAAGAGACTATTTATACTACCTAAATATTAAAAATAAAATAAAATAAAATCTATTTAACCAAAGAATTAATTCCAAAAGATAAGCGGCCCAAAAATAATTAAACTTACTAGGCTAACCCTAAATAATAAATAAAAATACAATATTTGTTTAAAATTTTCATACATCCCAAAAGATAAATTAAACTCGATCTTTACTGATAATTTTCCCCGTGTCACAAGGATCCCCTTTCTCCTTTTAAACTTTATATACCTCTATGTCATAGGGTGCCTTGCAAAAATTTGATGTGGAAGAGATTAAGTCATTTGCAGTTGGGGAGAAAAAGGAAGTGGCCATGCTGATTCAGGTAATCTGGTGCTTTTCCAAAATCTACAATTTAATGTATAGACCTGTAAAAGCGTATGTTAATTGAATAGAGATTTAAGCATTCTCATTTAATAGTTGGTGCCTTTTACTAGAACATTCTAATAACTAAATTACATTATATATTTGATTTAAGGTAATCGCTGTGGTTGAATGTTTTTTTCAGGATTAGTAAGTACACTTAAATTGTGCAATTATAATGTATCTACTTATTTGTCAAGACTATCATTAAATTAACCGGAAGGGAATTGATATTAAAACCACAAGCATTTTTTAGATTTCCATAATGGCTTAATCACGTACATGATAAGCGGGTCCCAAACAGAAAGTGTTTATACAAATATGAAATATACTTATGGAAATAACGGTCCCCTGGTTGAAGAGTCAAGTCTAAAGAAGGATGTGTTTGCTACATCAGCAAATGCACAAATCAAGTGTACGAATTAGGTGTATGTGGCTCCCTGCTCCTTTTTATTATTTATTTAATTTAATCTCAATGTTCTTTTACAGGATAGCCATTTTATCATTTACTTAGAAATCATGTTTGGCCTCTCTTCACAGCCCCAAGAGCAAAGAACCTATAGTTGCTCTAAAAGATATAAAGGAGTGGAAATTCTTGAGGAAAATGCAGCAGCTCCAGAAAACAGTGTAAGCTTTCTTAAGATAAATACTATGAAATGTGTGGCCTGTAGGGTAATTTCACTTTTCCTCCATGGAGGTGTAGGCACATAACCCATGTGGTTTGAACTTCACCACATATATTACCTTGTTGTTTAAGGTAAAATGTGACTCTTGACGATGAATGGTAAAACCAAAATTTATGGTTTGACTTGCACAACCCCTCCCCCCAAAAAAAGAGACTCCATTTTTCTATATCTAGTTCCAGGGTTGAGAATTTAATCCCTGATTCCAACCTTACATGCCATTCATGTAATGACTGTTAAACACCTTGGCCTAAATGGGATTGTTAGCATCTAAATGGTGGGGTTGCTACAAATAACTGAATGCTTAAGAGTTGTAAATTAGAACATGTTGTATATGTGGTGGATTAATGACTTTAAGTTCACTAAAACGGTCTCTGAACTCCTTTTGGAGTGGCATGCAGCTTGAGAAGGATAGTAATTTGGACTTTTAAGAGTTGGCTACTTTACTCGGAAATGAAAGACTAGACTTTTTGTGTGATGTACAAACAATGAAGTGATATTGTCCCTTCACATTCAAAGTGTCCCTTCTGAATCCATTTATTGTTAATCTCACTTTGCCACTTTTGCAGGTAAAGAATGTCGTCGACACTCTTTTCTCTCATACTGACGATGAAACTATAACTATGGAAGTTAAAAATATGACACTGCTGGAAACTATTGGAGAGAATGCATTACCTGAATATCCTGTTTTAAAGTATGTTCAGAAAGAGTGGACTTGTGCAGTGTGTCAGGTGACAACACAGAGTGAGGAAACCTTGAATTCACATCTTCAAGGGACAGAACACAAGTCCAAATGTGAGGAGTTAAAAGCAAGAAAGCAGACGGCTAAAAACAAGAATCCTCATCTGCCACCGAAAACAAGTTGGATCAATCTAAGCAAGATACAGAAGGTGTATCTAATGGTGGACTAGACAAAGAGTGGACTTGTGCTATTTGTCAGGTAACAACACATAGCTTACGCAATATTTAATTTACATCTTCATGGGGTGAAACATTGGTTGAAATGTGAGGAGTTAAAAGCAAGAGAGCAGACAGAGAAAAAAAGTAATTCCTCACCTAGCACACCAAAGTCGGATCAAGCTAATCAAGATACAGCGAGAGGTTTATCTGGAGGTGGACCAAACAAACAGTGGAGTTGTGCTTTATGTCAGGTAACACTACAGAGTGAGGCAACAATGAACTCACATTTTCAAGGCTCAAAACACAGGTCCAAGTGTGAACAGTTGAAAGCAAGTGAGATGGCAGCGAAAAACAAGAATTCCTCATTAGCAAACAAAACAGATCAAACTAATCAAGATCATAAGAAAAATGTAGCTGCTGGTGGACTGAACAAAAACACAAGCAAAATTACAACGGTAAAGGTGCAAGCTGATGTGAATACTTTGAAACATTGGTGCAGTGTCTGCGATGTAACATGCTCCAGTGAGAGCCCAATGGCCTCTCACCTAAAAGGAAGGAGGCACTTGCTCCAGATTCAAGATTTGGCACGCGTGCATTATTGGTGCAATATCTGCGATGTAACATGCAAAAGTGAGATTGATATGGCCTCTCATTTAAATGGAGATAGGCACTTTTCCCAGCTTGAAGATTAGGGTCAGGCATGCCAGATGATGGCGTTCGTATGCAAGTAATGCCTGATTCTTTCTACTTTTGCTGTGGTATAGGACGACGTGGCATTGTTAGAATAGAACAAGTTAGATGATTATGTTTATGTCTATGGCTTATTTATTAACTTTCAACCAAGAATTATGCAGGGCCAGAGTTGCTTCGGTAAATCTAGATCAATGAAAGGTGAACATAAATAGAGAGCATAAAGTGGCAAAGTAAATGGAAGGAAGACCATTATGTTATTTTATTGAAAAACACTATTGCCGAATTCTTTAATAAAAATCAGGACTAGTGTGAGCCTAATTAAACTATGCATTCTTGGAATTAGGATTCTCTCCATTTGATGTTTTAGATTTAAAATGTGTTGGAATATGACATTATGATGATGGGAGAGAGATAATGATGAATAACACGAATATATATATATACATCGAAAAGGCAATTCTATGTTACAAATAATTAAGGTGACAAGGTTTCAGTTACAAATTATATGATTTTCAACAATAACACGAATATTATGGGTTATTTTTAAAATCAGATATAACCCAAAAACTTACTTTTAGTGCACATTAAAAGAGGGAAGAAAAATGAAAAAGAAAAAAAAAAAATAATTGTGTGTGATGCTCTCAAAATAGGTATACATCACCTATCTTGAGTCGCCAAATATATGGTACTAAATTCAAATACAACTTGATTATACAACAGTCGTGTAAAATACGACAAAATACATGCTGTGAGTTTTAATACAAATATTGTCATCTAGACAATATCCACACTCAATTTAGTCCTCATTACATTTATTATCACACTATTTAACAAAATAGTGGAGGACTACTAAGACACTGCTTCCTGGACTAGTCCCGGCCACGCTCTCATTTCCTCAAGAAAACAAATGAAAGAAAAGGTGAGCTCAACTAGCTCAAGAAAAAATATTATGACTAAGATAATGCGAATAAATTATCATTAGTCCTCAACAATGTTAAACCGATAAAATACAATAGACATCAAGTTTAACTGCAGTGAACATGCAATCCATTAAAAGAGTCAAGTAGAGAATAAAATCTACTATCTTTTATGATTTAAAAGGTTTTTTCATCACTTTTATCATTTGAGACTCTACTTAATAAATAATCTACATCATCCCCAAGACTACTACTAATGATATTCATTAGTGTCACGACCATAAATTATCCATGACTACTTGCCGAGGATATTTCGTAGTATTCATCAATGGTCATGATCATGCCAACAACAAATTCATCAATGCACTTCGGGCCAACGAGGACTTTTTACCACATCATTTGTAACATTACTTGGCCATTAAGATTACAATCAATAATCCCCGATCATAATCATACCAAGTCCATCTACGCACTACATGCCACGCTTCACTTTCAAAAATAATATAAACATACGAGGATGATACAATGATATAAGAATTCAATAAAACAAGTTCGTTAATTAATTTATTCAGAACTAATAATGTCCAAATTATCAACACGATACTTCTTGTAAAAGTAAAATTTAAAAAATGCTCGTAAGAATATTTCTATGAAAAGATACCGGATGAAGCTTAAATATCAAGAATATTCCAATAATTTCATGGAGTGTAGAAGTCAAAACTTTAACCAACCGAGTATAATAAAGAATGGAATAACAAAAAAATCACCACGACGCGATACTTGGCATGATACAAAGTTATTCCATCGTAAACAATAAATAATCTGGAACGTGTCAAAGCGTAATACGCATCGTACGTAATATTCCAATGTAATAATAAAGAATGGAATACAACAGAAATCACCACGCATGCGGTATTTCGCATGACATGTTATTCCAACAGTAATACTAAATGATCGAACCAGTCGTGAAATCCACACCAACAGATGTTCCAATGTAATAATAAAGATTTTAACAAGGTCCCAGAAGAAACATGTACGTAATATTCCAAATGTAATAATAAAGAATGGAATACGTAAGAATTTCACCAAGTATAAGGTAGCTCACAGATACAAAGTTATTCTAACGTAATAATAAAGATGGAATAATAGAAGTTCTCTCATTGAATACAAAAGAAATAATACCCCTTACCGTAAAAAAAAACTTGATATCGAGAGTAATGAAGTGGCAGAATTTTTCTTCTTTCACTCTATAGTTTCTCTCTAGAGTTTCAAAGTTGAATTGCAAAGAAATAATAAAGGAATGAGCTTCATTTATAGAAGAATGGAATGAATAAGAATTGAATCCATGAACTATTCAAAATGATTTATTTTAATTGGACTATCCATATTTAAAGAAAAAATATTTTAAATAAAATATAATATATTCTATTTATAATCTAATAAAACGTAATAACTTTTAAAAAGATTTTACTATGCAAAGACTACGCAAAACACTATGTAAGACCCTCAACTTATTATTAATGAAATTTAATTTTCTATTTATTATTTTGAAATAAGTAAGGGTTGATTTGATTAATGTGGATAGTTATGGTAAAATACGCAAATATTTTAAAATAAGCAAGTGGTTATAAAATATTCATTGTTGTTTGGGAATATTCGGTTGGTCGTGGAATATTCGCATCGCTTCAAAGAATATTCGTACGACAAACAAGCCAGCCCACGTGTGTGGCCCCATAACTGAAAAGCTTATTGGATGAAGAAAACGATAAATATAAGTTGTTTAAAATAACAACAGTAGTTGTTACCAAGTATCACCGTTAAAATACTCGATGGTTAAAAACAAGAAGACACCAGTATTGCACCAATTATTGATTCTTACGTAAGAAGGCACTACTCAATAATGGTTACAAAGAATTACCGTTCAAGATTTTATCGATTTAATAATTGCCGCGCGTTGATATTTTATATTCATTGTTGTTTCAATAATTGTCATTACACAAGATTTTCATTATCGAAGCAATAATTCATATTATCTCGAATAATATTATTAGATAACATTATTGGCAAATGTCTAAAAAGTTCTCATACAAGGAGAGGTTTGATCACCTAATTCACACCGCAGGTAAGGAGAAATTTTATTGGAAAGCCCCTCTTCCCCTTGAACCGCCTGCAAGTTATCAATATTGTGATTCTCAGTAATATTATTTGTGAATAATTAATTATTGATTCATATGATGAGAAAATATTGATTTTATGTGGATATAGATGGAGAAAATTTTTAATGTGACAATTGTTGAAAATTGAAATTTTATCTTTTCTCGATAAAATAATATTATTATATTTTAATAATATAATAATGGTGATATTTTTATAACGAATGTGGATATATGAGTATACTGAGGAGGAAGAGTATTTTTGTTGCAATAAATGTTTAAAACATGTTAAACATGCTCGGTGGACCCCATTTATCGATCGAAATTTGATTATAACTTTATAAAATCGCCTGCTTTATGGATTTCGGCCAATTTTGTTTGGAATTTGGAAAACTTTCTTCTGAAAGTTGTAGAGAATTGAATTTCCTATAAAAAGTCGCGAGATTTGAATTTTCCGGCAAAAGGGCTATTTATTATGAATTATCAAGTTCAAGTTCAAATAATTGATTTCGAAGTTTAAAATATTTAAAATTAGAAAAACGTTTTTTTTTATTATGGTGTGTTACACATGTGTTTGAATGAGCTGAATTCAGTTCTGGAAGGTTAAGGAGAAAATTTTATTATAAATAATAATATTATATTAAATTTTCTCGCTTGGTGTTCTAAGCATTTTCCTATAAATAGGTGCTTGGGTTAGAATTGAAAATCACACCAAATCAAGTTTTCTCTCTCTATATTATCGAGCGATTCTTGTGAGTATTTAGAGTATACTTTGAGTATTGTTAGACTATGCAAAGTTCCCTTCAAAGACTATATCCTAGATTCCAAATTAAAAGTACTAATCTTTCGAGGTAAGGGATATTATTTTTTTCAGAATGATATTATTTCTCGCAATATCATTATGCTTGAAATATTGGTTTGGAACTTTTTATCAAATTTGGAACTTTTTCATGTCGGGTTACTATTCATGAGTTACTATTCACGAAGTTACTATTCATGAGTTACTATTCACGAGTTACTAGTCACTTCAGTACTATTCATGAAGCATGAAGATGTTTTTGGGAAATTTCTATCTTTTGGTGTCCGAAGTTACTATTCACGATACTCGACTATTCACGATATCTGCACTATTCAATCGAAAAAATGAAATTTCTTCTTTTCATCTAAAATATCTATTCGGATACTTGCTTTGATTGTATCCATGTTTTGATCATTCTTGAATTTTACACCATTATGATTATTTTTGAGGTATTTTGAAGTGGATAAAACAAAGTACGAATCCTTAATCCTTAATCCTTTTGTCATTTTGTTTCACCGGATTCGCTTTTAAAAATATTTTCATCATCTTCGCCTTAAATAATGATATTATGGAATATCTTTGGCCTGAGAAGTAAAGATGAATGATTTCTGAAGAATATCTTTGGCTCAGAAGGTGTTAAGATGAATGGTGTGTCAGAGATGAAATACGACCCATCGATTAATATCTTTCGCCCGTAGTGCAAAAGATGAACAGTGTTTAGATGAACACTAACTAATCGATGAATATCTCGCCTACTCAGTAGTAAAAAGATGAATATTTGATTCCGATATATATCGATTGATGTTACGGTGGATAAAGGATAGACAATGAACTTTTAAATTCATATATGTAAGATAGTAGTTTGCATTCTCTACTTAACTCTTCTAATGAATTATTATTTCACATGCTAATATTGATTTAAAATTTGTTGTCTATTGTATTCTATTAGATTTTTCCTGTTGAAGACTAACGATAATTTGTTGTATATTATCTTAGTCATAATATTCTTTACCGCGGGCTAGTTGAGCTCACCCTTTTCCTTTTTGTTCCATTTTTCTTCTCTGGGAGGCGAGAATATAAATAGTACGAGCTCTGGGTATGGAATGAAGGTTCTAGAGAGAGTTGTTTAGTAGTCCTCACCATTTTGTAAAATAATGTATCAATAAATGTGATGAGGATTTATTTGAGTATAGATATTGTCTGAAGATAATATTTGTATTCAAACTCACGCTTTTTTGTTGTAATAATAAAGTTGTAGTTGTTTTATATACATGTATTGACAACTCGTAATGGGTGATGTATACCTATTTTATGGGGGCGATCTTCCAGCAGATCTGGAATAGAATGGTGGGGAGACAAGTAAGCTTAGGGCTATATGATCTCCAAGATAGATCGGAAAATAGATCCAGAGAGGGAGAACAAGTAAATCTCACTTCGCTAAATGTTGTCCTACCAACAGCTTATTTGAACGATAGGATGGTCAAGATATAGGGAGACTATTATGTATATATATTGATTTCTTAATTAACCCTTGTTTTATGACGGAAAGCGATTGAGAATGTCGAAATTACGAGAATATTAACAATGGAAATGAGACCGTGGAGACGCTCACGTACTCACCAACGAGAGAGAACGTGTAACAGTGGGGCAATGTTCTCCCGTGAACAACACCAATCGAAAGCAGATGATGAACGAAGGGGATGTTTTTTGGAGATGAGGAAGCTTTCGTTGTTCAAAACATGGCTTCATGCAAAATTCCTCTGTTAGGGAGTTATCGTGTTCAAAATATAGAGGAAATGATAAATACAATTATACATTATTCAAAAAATGAGTAACGATTCACGACGCCCCAAAATAGGTCCATTCCATCCAACCCATTCTCGAAATCGCCAAATACATGGTACGTAAATAACTACAACTTTATTATTACAACATATAAATCGAGTTTAAATACGATATTGCCATCTGCAGACAATATCCACACGCAAATAAATCCCCATCATAATTATTGATACATTATTTTACAAAATGGTGAGGACTACTAAACAACTCTCTCTAGAACCTTCATTCCATACCCCGACTAAGTACTCGCCACATTCTCGCCTCCCGAGAAGAAAAAAATGGAACAAAAAGGAAAAGGGTGAGCTCAACTAGCCCAAAGAAAGAATATTATGACTAAGATAATATACAACAAATTATCATTAGTCTTCAACAGGAAAAAAAAGGAAAAGAGTGAGCTAATAGAATACAATAGACAACAAGTTTTAAATCAATATTCGCAGCAAGAAATAATAATTCATTGTAAGAGTTAAGTAGAGAATGCAACTACTATCTTCTATGTATGAATTTAAAAGTTCATCGCCTCATCTTTTATCCCCAGTAACATCAATCAACATACATCCGAATCAAATATTCATCTTTGCACTACAAAAAGCCAAAGATATTCATCACCGGGTCATGTTCATCTAAACACTGCTCATCTTTGCACTACGCCAAAGATATTCTTCAGAAATCATTCATCTTTGCACTACAGCCAAAGATATTCCATAATATCATCATTTAAGACCAAGATGATGAAAAATATTTTAAAGAAACGAATCCAAAGGAAACAAAATGACAAGGATTAAGGATTAAGGATTCGTATTTTGTTTTATCCACGTCCAAAAATACCTCAAAAATAATCATAGGTGTAAAATTCAAGAATGATCAAAACACGGATACAATCAAAGCTAGTATCCGTATTAGATATTTTGGACTTAAAAGAAAAATTTTTCATTTTTCTATGAATAAAGCCAGATTCGTGAATAAGGTCAGATACGTGAATAAAGCCGTATACGTGAATAGTAACTCCGACACCAAAAGATAGAAATTCCACAAAAAAAACATCTTCACGCTTCACGCTTAATAGAATACTCGTGAATAAGAATCGTGAATAAGAACTCATGAATAAGAACTCGTGAATAAGAACTCATGAATAAGTAACCCGACATGAAAAAGTTCCAAATTTGATAAAAAGTTCCAACCAATATTTCAAAGATAATGATATTGAAGAAATAATATCATTTTTTGAGAAGAAAATAACATCCCTTACCTCGAAAAGACAAGATTTCTAAATAAACACCTGATATAAAGCATGACTTGAACTTGCACCAGATAGCAATACTCAAAGTATACTCAAAATACTCACAAGAATACGCCGATAATATAGAGAGAGAAAACTTCAGCTTCGTGTGATTTTCAATTCTAACCCAAGACCCTATTTATAGAAATCGCTAACACCAAAGCGTAAAATTGAATATAATAATATTATATATAAACAAAATTCATATGCCCACATCTTGAATCTGAATTCAAATGACCATGCACATGTTAAATATGCCCACAACATATAAAAAAACGTTTTTATTAATAAAAATAAATAAAACTTCCAAAAATCAATTATTTCTAACTTCGTAACTTCAATAATTCATAATAAATAGCCATTTTATCGTAAAATTCAATCTCGCAATTTTTTATAGGAAATTCAATTTCTACAACTTTGCGTAAGAAAGTTTTTCCAAATTCCAAATGTAAATCGACCAAATCCACAAACTAAGACAATTTTACAAGCTATAATCAAATTTCACCAAGAAATGGGGTCCACCGACATGTTTAATATGTTTTAAACATTTATTGCAACAAAAATACTCTTCCTCCTCATATACTCATATATCCCACATTCATTGTAAAAATATCACCGCTAATATATTATTAAAATAATATATTTAAATGAATTATTTTATCGTAAAAAGATAAAATATTAATTTTCAACAATTGTCATTTTAAAAATTTTCTCCATCTATATCCACATAAAATCAATATTTTCCTCATCATATAAATCAATAATTAATTATTCACAAATAATATTATAAATCACATTATCGACAACCGTGCAGCTCCCTGTGAGAAGAGGGGGCTTCCAATAAGAATTTCTCCTCATCGGGCGCAATTAGTGTGACCAAACCTCTCCTTATGTAACTTTCTAGACATCGCCAATAATGTTATCTAATAATATTATTCAGATAATATGAATTATTGCTTCGATAATAAAAAATACCGTAATGACAATTATCAAAACAACAAAGAATATAAAATATCAACGCAACAATTATTGAATCAATAAAATAAAATATCGAATAAGAATTATCGTAATAATTATCGAGTAGTGCCTTCACGTAAGAATCAATAATTGGTGCAATACCGCAGCACCGCTCAACAACGCCAGACAAGTGTGTTTTAACCACCGGTATTCCAACAAGATAATCTGTAATAACTACGCCAGTATTTATAAACAACTTATATTTGTCGCTTTCTTCATCCAATCGCTTCCGCATGGGGCCCATTAAAAGATCAAGGCCGTCAGCATTTAATATTCCCGACAAAGACGAATATTCCACGCACCAAACGAATATTCCCCGACAATAATGAATATTTTATAACCACTGCTTATTCAAAATATTTATGATTTTACCCATAACTATCCACATTAATCAAATCAACCCTTACTATTTCAAAATAATAAATAGAGGAAAATAAATTTCATTTATTAATAATTTGGGGTCTTACAACCTCCCTCCTTATGAAATTTCGTCCTCGAAATCGACGACGACTCGGTGTTTCAAAAGATGAGAATACCTCGCTTTCATTTCCGCTTCCAACTCCCGTGTCATTTCCTCAATAAGATGGTTTCTCCACAAAACTTTAACTTGTGGTATAACCTTCAGACATAGGACATGTTCTTTCCTATCCAAGATCTTGACAGTACCTCCTCGTGACGTTAAGTCTTCTACTATCTCGTCCGGCTTAACTCAACGACGTGGTTCGGTCATCCACATATTTACGTAACATCGATACGTGAAAAACGCGCATGAACACGCCATACATACTTGGCGGTAAAACGAGTCTATAGGCCACAGCCCTATTCGATCGAGAATTTTAAATGGATTAATAAATCGGGTTCGAGCTTTCCTCACCTCACCGATTCTCGCTTTTGAAATAACAACTTCGCACCTCCTTCTTCAAATTCATCACCCGTGTAGCTTCAAATAACTTTAACTTTATCGATTAAAGTCGATTATACTCAGATATCATCACGCGGGTACCTAGAGTTTTCATCTCCATCTCTATTATTTGTAAATTATACGAAATGAGTCTTTGACAATATCGTACTCAGATCAGATACGATCTTCTACTCAACACGCCGCCTACCACGCTCGCTTTTCCAGATGGCATGGTCGTAACACGTGTCAAATGAGTCTCCTCTCGAGTTCTTCAAGCTCTTCCCACATTCCTCGCTCCATTCAAATTTTGTATCTCTACGAGTCACCAAGCAATGGAATAGCGATTCGAGAATATCCTTCAACGAATCTCCGATAATAACCAACTAAGCCTGAAAGCTACGATTTTCGATTACCGACTTTAGGTTGTTCTCAATCGCGACTCATATCCCAACCTTGATAAGACGTTACAATGACACCTATCGCTTTACTATCGCATCGAATATGGTGTCCCCTACGAGAGAGTCCGGCTTTGCATTCCACAAAGGAAGTCACCAGATAAAGGCTCGTGTACCAAATTTATAGTTGAATTTTTAACTCCTCAAGTTCAATAGAGCCATTCGATATGAGATTTTAGAAATGAGTTTTGTACCGGTTCAAAGTCGATACAAAATTTAATATCGCTTTGGGAGTAAGCCAAGAAATTCTTCAGAAATACGCCAGAAAAATCAATAACAACAGAATATTATTCAAATCGACGTGTCTTTATTCAAATCCATAACATGGACTAAGAAAACTCGACATCCGTAATAAACGAATGACTTCATGGCTTGATATGAAAATGTTTGACTACAATGGTTTGATTGCTTGAATTCAATAACAAAGTTGCTTAGAATATGAAAACTAACAACCTTACGAAAAGTAATCAATTTTGCATGATGAGTAGTTAACCTTAAAATCACATCAAAAGCAAATATCTCTATAGAAATAAGGTTAATGTGTAATGTGATAGTGCCAACCTCGAATCAAGCAAGATTTCTAAACAACTGATGTAATGAAAGTTTCTCCTAATGGAGTCTCCATAAATAGTCAAAGTCTAATTTCTCCGTAGTCAAGTTCAAACGCTGAGCGCAAGCAAGAGAGATAAAAGAATGGGTAGAACCCTAGATTCTAGTAAGGTATAAACTTCGCAAGAATTTATAATTAACTAACCCGCGCTAACTTCGCTCGTTCCTCGATTTTGACCTGGCCACGACAAACGCCTTCCAGAACCGCTGACTTTGACTTTTCTCGACATCCTTTTCGAGTCACCATTCCCGCTGGATCGGGTTTCGATATCGCATAACTCGAGCGATATGTCCTTCTTTTTTTCCACAATTATAGCATACCTTAAACTCTGTAGGCGCTTAATGATATGTCCTCTTCCCGAGATGTAACATATATACGACATGGTGGTCTTTCTCCTCCTCGAACTAGTTGCATCAAGTACCGACGCCTTCAAATGGTCGCTGTTGAATCTCCTCTTTAAAATCTCCTCCCGACTCGCTTCTTCTATTTTCACGGCCACGATTACCACCAGAGTGGTTACCGCTTTGTCCGATTCTTCTTTCTCCGCCGGTTATCGCTATTCGATGACCGCTATCTTCTAGATGATCCTCGTTATGGGTCCCCTGCTGAACGTACTCAAGTATCTCGCCTAACAACCGAGCCCCTCGCTGACAACATCCGAATCAGAGAGAAAATTTATGAGAAATGAGATATCGACGACGCCGGGTTTCAAACCTCTCGTAAACATCCGCGCCATATGCTCCTCATTCTCCACCAAATGAGGTGCAAACTCGATAACTCCGCTAACTTCGCCGCATCGGGACACACCGCCATGTTATTCTCGCCCAGCCTAATAAACTCCACTTCCTTCATACGACTAATACTTTCGTGGAAGTACTTGTCATTGAACTGCTTCAAACGCTCCCACGATACGCCGAAAGGTAAATGATGGGTACGCTTCACGTATTCCCACCAAGAATCGCCTCGCCACTTTAACATAAAGGTAGCGAATGGAACCTTCTCGTCTCCGCATCCCAAGACATCGAATATCTTGCAATTTGTTTGACCCATGTTTCCGCCTTGATCGGATCCGCTTTCCCTTAAATTCGTGGTCCCAACTTCGAATCGCTTGGGTCGTGACCACCCGTGAATTGCTATCATTTCCTCCTCAGATTTTGAACACGAAGTCTCCTCGTCTCGATTTTGCATGAACCGCAAAAAAGCTTCTAAACATCCCCTCGCTCATCATCTCGCTCAGCAGTGTTGTTCATGAGGTACATTGTCACTGTTGCACGCTCTCCTCGCTGGGTAAGTATGCAGCATCTCCACTACCTCATTTACTCCATCATTAATATTCTCATTCGACATTCTCAAATACATCGCCATAAAACAAGGGTTAATTAAGGAAATCAATATATCACATAATATCCCTATATATCGACCAACTAACAAATAAGCTTAGTAGACACACTACTAGCAAGGATTTACTCGCCTCCCTCCTAGTTCTATTCCCCGATCTCCGCCAGAGATCATATCCCTAAGCTCGATACCAACCGTGACGCCCCCAAAATAGGTCCATTCCATCCAACCCATTCTCGAGTCGCCAAATACATGGTACGTAAATAACTACAACTTTATTATTACAACATATAAACCGTGAGTTTAAATACGATATTGCCATCTGCATAATATCCACACGCAAATAAATCCCCATCATAATTATTGATACATTATTTTACAAAATGGTGAGGACTACTAAACAACTCTCTCTAGTAACCTTTCATTCCATACCCCGACTAAGACTCGCTACATTCTCGCCTCCCGAGAAGAAAAAAATGAACAAAAAGGAAAAGGGTGAGCTCAACTAGCCCAAGAAAGAATATTATGACTAAGATAATATACAACAAATTATCATTAGTCTTCAACAGGAAAAAAACTAATAGAATACAATAGATAACAAGTTTTAAACCAATATTCGCAATGAAATAATAATTCATTAGAAGAGTTAAGAGAGAATGCAACTACTATCTTCTATATATATGAATTTAAAAGTTCATCGCTCATCTTTTATCCCCGTAACATCAATCAACATATATCCGAATCAAATATTCATCTTTGCACTACAAAAGCAAAGATATTCATCACCGGGTCATGTTCATCTAAACACTGCTCATCATCTTCGCTGCACTACGGCCAAAGATATTCTTCAAAATCATTCATCTTCATCTACTACAAGCCAAAGATATTCCATAATATCATCATTTAAGACCAAGATGATGAAAAATATTTTTAAAGAAACGAATCCAAAGGAAACAAAATGACAAGGATTAAGGATTAAGGATTAAGATTCGTATTTCATCCACGTCCAAAAAATACCTCAAAAATAATCATAGGGTGTAAAATTCAAGAATGATCAAAACATGGATACAATCAAAGCTAGTATCCGTAATAGATATTTTGGACTAAAAGAAAAATTTTCATTTTTCTATGAATAAAGGTCGTATTCGTGAATAAAGGTCAGATACGTGAATAAGGCCGTGATACGTGAATAGTAAATCCGACACCAAAAGATAGAAATTCCACAAAAAACATCTTCACGCTTCATGAATAAGACTCGTGAATAAGAATCGTGAATAAGAACTCATGAATAAGAATCGTGAATAAGAACTCATGAATAGTAACCCCGACATGAAAAAGTTCCAAATTTGATAAAAAGTTCCAACCAATATTTCAAAGATAATGATATCAAGAAATAATATCATTTTCGAGAAGAAAATAACATCCCTTACCTCGAAAGACAAGATTTCTAAATAAACACCTGATATAAAGCATGACTTGAACTTGCACCGTATAGCAAATACTCAAAGTATACTCAAAATACTCACAAGAATACGCCGATAATATAGAGAGAGAAAACTTCAGCTTCGTGTGATTTTCAATTCTAACCTAAGACCCTATTTATAGAAATCGCTAGTAACACCAAAGCAGTAAAATTGAATATAATAATATTATATATAAACAAAATTCATACGCCCACATCTTGAATCTGAATTCAGACACCATGCACATGTTAAATATGCCCACAACATAAAAAAACGTTTTTATTAATAAAAATAAATAAAACTTCCAAAAATCAATTATTTTAATTTCGTAACTTCAATAATTCATAATAAATAGCCATTTTATCGTAAAATTCAATCTCAACTTTTTTTTATAGGAAATTCAATTCTCTACAACTTTGCGTAAGAAAGTTTTTCCAAATTCCAAATAGAAATTGACCAAATCCACAAACCAACAATTTTACAAGCTATAATCAAATTTCAAATAAGAAATGGGGTCCACCACACACAAAACATGTTTTAAACATTTATTGCAACAAAAATACTTTCCTCCTCATATACTCATATATCCCACATTCATTATAAAATATCACCGCTAATATATTATTAAAATAATATATTTAAATGAATTATTTTATCGTAAAAAGATAAAATATTAATTTTCAACAATTGTCATTTTAAAAATTTTCTCCATCTATATCCACATAAAATCAATATTTTCCTCATCATATAAATCAATAATTAATTATTCACAAATAATATTACGTAATCACATTATCGACAACCAGTGCGCTCCTGTGAAAGAGGGGGCTTCCAATAAGAATTTCTCCTTATTGTAAGCGCGCAATTAATTAGGTGACCAAACCTCTCTTAGATGTAACTTTCTAGACATTGCCAATAATGTTATCTAATAATATTATTCAGATAATATGAATTATTGCTTCGATAATAAAAAATACCGTAAATGACAATTATCAAACAACAAAGAATATAAAATATCAACGCAACAATTATTGAATCAATAAAATAAAATCGAATAAAGAATTATCGTAATAATTATCGAGTAAAGCCTTCACGTAAGAATCAATAATTGGTGCAATACCGCAGCTACCGCTCAACAACGCCAGATTAGTGTGTTTTAACCAACCGGTATTCCAACAAGATAAATCTGTGAATAACTACGCCGCTATTTATAAACAACTTATATTTGTCGCTTTTTCATCCAATCGCTTCCACTTCGCTATTCATGGGGCCCATAAAAGATCAAGGCCTTACTATTTCATTTAATATTCTCCGACTTAAAGAATTAATATTCCAATGACCAAAACTAATATTCCCCGACAATAATGAATATTTTATAACCACTGCTTATTCAAAAATATTTAAAATATTCAAAATAGATTTTATTTACCCATAACTATCCACATTAATCAAATCAACCTTACTA
Organism: Panax quinquefolius; assembly: GCA_020205615.1. NCBI lineage: Eukaryota > Viridiplantae > Streptophyta > Magnoliopsida > Apiales > Araliaceae > Panax > Panax quinquefolius. Next base: position 117,886,651 of record CM035158.1, on the reverse strand, counting down.
TTTCAAAATAATAAATAGAGGAAAATAAATTTCATTTATTAATAATTTGGGTCTTCCTCGGGGTGCTCCTGCTTTATTATTCAAAGAAAGAAGAAAGACGGAGTATGCGACTTTGTATTGACTATCTGAATTGAACCATGTCACCATCAAGAATAGGTATCCTCACCTCGTATTGATGACTTGTTTGACTAGTTGCCAGTAAGCACAATTCTTTTCAATAATCGATCTTCGCTCGATATCATCACCAAGATTAGAATCGAGGATATTCCAAAGACCGCTTTTAGAACTCCCTAAGACGGGCATTATGAATTCTTAGTCATGTCTTTCGATTGACTAATGCTCTGCTGGCTTTTCATGGATATGATGAACCGAGTATTCAAGGAATATTTGGATCAATTTTGTTGTTGTCTTATATTGATTTACATCCTCATATATTCCAAAAGTCGTGAAGATCATGAGCACCATTCGAAGTCGGTACTCCAAAGGCTTCGTGAAAACAAACTATATGCCAAATTGAAGAAATGCGAGTTCGGCTTGAGGAAGTAGCATTTCTTGGGCACGTGGTGTCAAAACATGGAGTATCCGTGGACCCTGCCAAGATCAAGCAATACAAAGTTGAGCAACCAAGTTTGGATGATCAAGATGACGTAGTTTTTGGGCTTAATGGTTATTATCGAGATTCGTGGAAGGGTTTCTCAATCGCTACTCCATTAACTCAAATTAACTCCTAAGGAGGATACAAAATTCGTTTGGAGCGAAGAATGCGAGAAGAGTTTCCAAGAGCTCAAGAGAGACTCATTTCTAAGACTGTTTCTAACAATACCATCCGGTTCGATGGATTTGTTATCTACAACGATGCTTCCGCAAAGGGTTAGGATGTGTTCTCATGCAACGTGGGAAAGTCATAGCCTATGCCTCATGACAACTTAAAGAATATGAGAGGAATTATCCTACTCATGATCTAGAGTTAAGCAAGCCGTTGTCGTTGCTTAAAAGATATGGAGGCACTATCTATACGGGGAGAAAGTGGAGATATATTCGCACCATAAAAGCCTTAAATATTTCTTCACTCACAAAAGAACTCAACATGCGGCAGCAAGACGCTGGCTCGAGCTATCGAAAGACTACGAATGGCGACGCCCCAAAATAGGTATACATCACCTATTCGAGTTGTCAATACATGGTACGTAAACAACTACAACTTTATTATTACAACAAGAAAATGTGAGTTTGAATACAAATATTATCTTCTAGACAATATCTATACTCAAATAAATCCTCATCACATTTATCGATACATTATTTTACAAAAATGGTGAGGACTACTAAACAATCCTTTCTAAAACCTTCATTCCATACCCCCGACTGCATTTCGCTATATTCTCGCCTCCCGAGAAAAATGGAACAAAAAGGAAAAGGGTGAGCTCTCAACTAGCTCAGAAAAAGAATATTATGACTAAGATAATATACAACAAATTATCGTTAGTCTTCAACAGGAAAAAATATAATAGAATACAATAGACAACAAATTTTAAATCAATATTCGCAGCTGAAATAATAATTCATTAGAAGAGTTAAGTAGAGAATGCAAACTACTATCTTCTATGTATGAATTTAAAAGTTCATCGCCTATCTTTATCCCCAGTAACATCAATCAATATACATCTGAATCAAATATTCATCTTTACTACATGTGCCAAAGATATTCATCACCGGTCATGTTCATTTAAACACTGCTCATCTTTACTACTACCAAAGATATTCTTCAGAAATCATTCATCTTTGCACTACAAAGCCAAAGATATTCTTAAGAAATCATTCATCTTTTGCACTACAAAGCCAAAGATATTCCATAATATCATCATTTAAGACCGAGGATGATGAAAAATATTTTTTTTTTTAAAGAAACGAATCCAAAGGAAAACAAAATGACAAGGATTAAGGATTAAGGATTCGTACTTGGTTTTATCCACGTCCAAAATACCTCAAAAACAATCATAGTGGTGTAAAAATTCAAGAATGATCAAAACATGGATACAATCGAGTTAGTATCCGTAATAGATGTTTTGACGAAAAAGAAGAAATTTTATTTTTCTATTGAATAAGACCAGATACGTGAATAGTGCCAGATATCGTGAATAGTCAGATATCGTGAATAGTAAATCTGACACCAAAAGATAGAAATTCCACAAAAACATCTTCACGCTTATGAATAAGATTTTGAATAATAAATCGTGAATAAGAACTCATGAATAGTAACTCGTGAATAAGAACTCATGAATAGTAACCCCGACATGAAAAAGTTCCAAATTTGATAAAAACTTCAGATCAATATTTCAAAGATAATGATATCAAGAAATAATATCATTACGAAAAAAATAATATCCCTTACCTCAAGAAGAAGATTTTCGACCGAATAACGCTTTGAATGAACTTGCAGACCGTATATCAATACTCAAAGTATACTCAAAATACTCACAAGAATACGCCAAAATATCGAGAGAGAAATAGAGAAAAACTTCAGCTTACGGTGTGATTTTCAATTCTAACCCAAGACCCTATTTATAGAAAATGCTAGAACACCAAAGCGTAAAATTTAATATAATATTAATATAATTATACAAATTTTCCTTAGCCCACCTTTTGGTCAAAACACCAGCCACACATGTTAATGATGTCCAAAAAATACAAAAAACGTTTTTCTTAACAAAAATAATTTAAACTCCCAAAAATCAATTATTTTGAGCTTCTAACTTCAATAATTCATAATAAATAGCCCTTTCATCAGAAAAATTCGAATCTCATGAGTTTTATAGGAAATTCAATTCTCTACAACTTTGCAGAAGAAAGTTTTTCCAAATTCCAAATAGAAATTGACCAAAATCCACAAACAAGGCATTTTACGCAAAGCTATAATCAAATTTCAAATAATAAATGGGGTCCATCGACATGTTTAACATGTTTTAAACATTTAATGCCACAAAAATACTCTTCCTCCTCATATACTCATATATCCCACATTCGTTGTAAAATATCACCGTTAATATATTATTAAAATAATATATTTAAATGAATTATTTTATCGAAAAAAGATAAAATATTAATTTTCAACAATTGTCATTTTAAAATTTTCTCCATCTATATCCACATAAAATCAATATTTTCCTCATCATATAAATCAATAATTAATTATTCACAAATAATATTACGTAATCACAATATCGACAACCAGCGCCTCCTGTGAAGAGGGGCTTTCCAATAAGAATTTCTTCTTACTCTGCGCCAAGCAATTAGATGACCAAACCTCTCCTGTATGTAACTTTCTAGACATTGCCAATAATGTTATCTAATAATATTATTCGGATAATATGAATTATTGCTTCGATAATGAAAAATACCGTAATGACAATTATCAAAACAATGTTAGAATATAAAATATCAACGCAAAGAATTATTAACTCAATAAAATATCAATAAAGAATTACCGTAACCATTATCGAGTAGTGCCTTCACGTAAGAATCAATAATTGGTGCAATACCGTGCAACCGCTCAACAACGCCAGTATTAGTGTGTTTTAACCAACGGGTATTCCAACAAAGATAATCAATGAATAACTACGCCGTTATTTAAAAACAACTTATATTTGTCGCTTTTCTTTATCCAATCGCTTTTTTCGCATGGGGCCCACACATGGTCATGGCCACTCAGCATTTAATATTCCCTACATAAATATTTAATATTCCACGACCAAACGAATATTCCCCACGATAATGAATATTTTATAACCACTTGCTTATTTTGAAATATTTGCATGATTTAACCCTTAACTATCCACATTAATCAAATCAACCCTTACTATTTCAAAATAATAAATAAAGGAAATTCCTTTTATTTAAAAATTTCGGTCTTACAACCTCCCTCCTTATGAAATTTCGTCCTCGAAATCGACGTGACGCATTCTGTGTTTGAAAAGGTGAGGATACCTCGCTTTCATTTCGCTTTCCAATTCCCGTGTCATTTCCTATATAGCATGATTCCTCCACAAAACTTTAACTTGTGGTATGACCTTTCATGCACGTAGGACATGCTCCTTCCTATCCAAAATCTTGACAGTACCTCCTCATCATACTAAGTCTTCTATCTATCTCGTCCTGCTCTAACTCAATAACGTGGTTCGGGTCTTTCACATATTTACGGGCGGATATGTGAAACACATTATGAACACGAGACATACTTGGAGGTAACGCAAGTCTATAGGCTACATTTCCTACTTTGGCCAAGAATTTGAAATGGACCAATAAATCGTGGATCGAGCTTTCCTCTCTTCCCAAATCTTGTAACTCCTTCCATGGAGCAACTTTCGCAACAATACATGATCCCCTACATTAAATTCCACGCCCTTTCGATGAAGATCCGCATAACTCTTTTTGTCGATCTTGTGCCGCTTTGTATACGCTTGTCGAATCATTTGGATCTTTTCTAGAGTCATACGCATTTGCAATAACTCGGGTCCCAACAATGTTGCTTCACCCACCTCATCCCAACATATTGAGAAATCGACATTTTCGGCCCATATAATGCTTCAATGGAGCCACACCTATACTTGCCTCGATAACTGCTGTTGTAGGAGAATTCCACCAATGGTAAATACTTATCCCAACTACCCTTGAAGTCTAGGACACGAGTCTTAATAAATCTTCAAGAGTTTGAATAGTCCTCTCTCGATTGTCCGTCCGCTTGGGGATGGTATCTTAAACTAAATCGCAAATCCGTGCTCCATAGCTTTTTGCAAGCTAACCCAAAATCTTGAAGTGAATCTTGGGTCACGATCCCAAACTATGGATACAGCATGCCACGCAACCTCACAATCTCATTCACGCATATACTAGCAAGATGTTCAAGGAATAAGTCTCCAGACGGCAAGAAATGAAGCGGAGACTTGGTTAATCTATCAACAATAACCCAAATAAGATTGATGCCTCGAGAAACCGTAGGAAGACCCGTAACGAAATCCATAGTAATGTGTTCCCACTTCCATTCCTAAATCTCAAGTGGTTGCAAACGGACCCTTAGGTACAAGATGCTCCGCCTTTACACGCCGGCAAGTTAAACACATCGAGATAAACTTTGCAATCTCTCTCTTCATATTGTTCCACCAAAATGTATGTCAAGATCACGATACATTTTAGTACTTCCAAGATGGATCGCAAATGGCGATTATTATGCCTCCGCCATAATCTTGTACTTCAAATCGTAGTCGTTAGAACACAAAGTCTAGAGTGGACTCAAGTATTCCTTCTTCATCAATTCTCGCCTCCTAATAGCTCCTTCTTGTACTTTCTTCTTCATACGCATCGGCCCGGCCCGGTGGCTTGAGCAACCTTAACTTTTTCTATTAAAGTTGGCTCTACGTCAGATACTTGACATCATCGCACTCGTTCTCGCAAGATATGATCTTCTACTCAATGCGCCAAATACACTACCACGTTCGCTTTACCGTGATGGTATCAATAGTGTGGTCGTAGTCTTTCAATAGCTCGAGCCAACGTCACGCCGCATGTTGAGTTCTTTTGAGTGAAGAAATATTTAAGGCTTTTTATGGTCCTAATATATCTCCACTTTCTCCCCATATAGATAGTGCCTCCATATTTTTAATAAGGAACGATCACGCCGCTAACTCTAGATCATGAGTAGGATAATTCTCTCATACTCTTTAAGTTGTCGCGAGGCATAGGCTATGACCTTTCCCACGTTGCATGAGAACACATCCTAACCCTTTGCCTCAAAGCATCGTCAGATAACAAATCCATCCGAACCAGATGGTATTGTTAGAACAGTCCAAATAAGTCTCCTCTTAAGCTCTTGGAAACTTTTTCTCGCATTCTTCGCTTCCAAACGAATTTTGTATCCTTCCGAAAGTTAGCCGAGTTAATGGAGTAGCGATTCGAGAAAACCTTCCACGAATCTCCGATAATAACCAAATAAGCCCAAAAAGCTACGTGACTTCAACCACCGACTTGGTTGTTCTCTAACTTTGTATTGCTTCAATCTTCGCGGATCAACAGATACTCCATGTTTCGACACCACGTGCCCAAGGAATGCTACTTCCTCGCCGTAACTCACATTTCTTCAATTTGGCATATAGTTGGTTTTCACGAAGCCTTTGAGTACCAAATTTCAAATGGTGCTCATGATCTTCACGACTTTTGAATATATGAGGATGTCATCAATAAAGACAACAACGAATCGATCCAAATATTCCTTGAATACTTGGTTCATCATATCCATGAAAGCCGCAGAGCATTAGTTAATCCGAAAGACATGACTAAGAATTCATAATGCCCATACCGAGTTCTCAAGCGCCTTTGAATATCCTCGCTTTTAATCTTCAAATTGATGATATCCAGAATCGAAGATCGATTTTTGAAAAGAATTGTGCCCTCAGCTATCGGGTCAAACAAGTCATCAATACGAGGTAGAGGATACCTATTCTTGATGGTGACATGGTTCAATTCCCGATAGTCAATACAAAGTCGCATACTCCCGCCTTTCTTCTTTACTTAATAAAACAGAGCACCCAAAGGAGATGTACTTAGATTTAATGAAACCGATGTCCAACAATTCCTCGTAGTTGGACCTTTAACTCTCAAGTTCAATAGAGCCATTCGATATGGGGTTTTAGAAATGGGCTTTGTACTGTGTTCAAGATCAATAAAGAATTCAACTTCACGCTCGGGGTAGACGGAAGTTCTTCTAGAAATACATCGGAAAGTCAATAACAACAGAATATTATTCAAATTTGACGTGTCTTTATTCAAATCCATAACATGGGCTAAGAAAGCTTGACATCCGCTTTTTCAATAAACGAATAGCTTTATGATTAGATATGATAGTGATTGATTTTAATGGTTTAGTTGCTTCAATTCGCATAACAAAAGTTGGTTAGAATATAAAACTAACAACCTTACGAAAAACAATCAATTTTGGCAATGATGAGTAGTTAACCAATCAATCCCTAAAATCACATCAAAAGCAAGTATCTTTAAAGAGATAAGGTCAATGTGTAAGTAATGGTGCCAACTTGAATCAAACAAGATTTATAAACAATGGATGTGATGAAAGTTTCTCCTAACTGAGTTTCCACAGATAAAGTCAAAGTCTAATTTTTTCCTGAGTCAAGTTTAAACGCTTGAGCACATGCAGAGATAAATGAATGGGTAGCACCCTGTGATCAAGTAAGGTATAAACTTCAAGAATTTATAAATAGCTTACCCGTGATCACCTCGTTTGGGTTCCTCGCATTATGACCAAATACAACAAACGCCTTCCCGGAATTGTTGACTTTGACTTTTCTTCGATGTCTTTTCAGTCACCGTCCCTCATTGAACTAGGTTTCGCTATCAAATAATCTCGGCGATATGTCCTTCCTTTCCACAACTATAGCATACCTTGAATCGTTGTGGGCGCTTTGACCGATATGTCCCTCTTTTCCGCATTTGTAGCATATACGAATCGGTGGTCGCTTCTCCTCCCTTAGAACCGCTTCTTTGCAACCAGACCGCTCTTCATACGGTCGTTGTTAAATCTCCTCTTTAAAATCTCCTCCCGACTCGCTTTTCTTCTTTTTCATGGCCATGATTACCACCAGAGTGGTTACCATTTCATCTCCGCATCGCTTTTCTCCGCAGTTATCATTATTCTGCTGATCGCTATCTCGACACGATCCTCGTCAGGGTCCTCGGCCGACCGTACTTCAAGTTATCTCGCCTAATAATCGAGCCTCGCTTTTACAACATCCGAATAGAGAGAAAGTTTATGAGAAATGAGATACCGACGATGCCGGTTTCAAACCTCTAAGAAACATCCGCATACACGCCTCATTCTCCACCAAATGAGGTGCAAACCGATAACTCGCAAACTTTGCCTCGTCTCGAGACACCGCCATGTTGTTTTGTTCCAATCGATGAACTCCACTTCCTTCATATAGACGAACACTTTCGTGAAAGTATTTGTCATTAAATAATTTCAAATGTCTCCCACGACATGCTTTGAAGCGCCGATGGATGGGTACGCTTAATGACTCCCACCAAGAGTCGCCGCCTCGCCACTTTAACATAAAGGTGGCGAATGGAACCTTCTGTTCCTCCGTGCATCCCAAGACATCGAATATCTTGGTGATTTGCTTGACCCATGTTTCCGCCATGATCGGATCTCGCTTTCCTTGAATTCTCGTGGTCCCAACTCTTTGAACTGCCAATGTGACAACTCCGTGAATTGCTATCATTTCTCCTCAGATTTTGAACACGAAGTCTCCTCGTCTGATTTTGCATGAATCGCAAAAAACTTCTAAACATCCCTCGCTCATCATCTCGCCCATGGTGTTGTTTCACAGAGGTACATTGCCAAACTGTTGCCGACGTTCTCCTCGCTGGTAAAAAGACAGCATCTCCACGGGCCTCATTTACTCCATCATTAATATTCTCAATGACATTCTCAAATCATCATCATAAAACAAGGGTTAATTAAGGAAATCAATATATCACATAATATCCCTATATATCGACCAACTTAACAAATAAGCTTGTAGGACACACTAGCGAAGGATTTACTCGTCTCTCCCTCCTAGTTCTATTCCCCGATCTCCGCCAGAGATCATATCCCTAAGCTCGATACCAAACCGCGCCCCCAAAATAGGTATACATCACCTATTCGAGTTGTCAATACATGGTATGTAAACAACTACAACTTTATTATTACAACAAGAAACTGTGAGTTTGAATACAAATATTATCTTCTGCATAATATCTATACTCAAATAAATCCTCATCACATTTATTGATACATTATTTTACAAAAATGGTGAGGACTACTAAACAATCCTTTCTAAAACCTTCATTCCATACCCCGACTCGTATTTCGCTTATATTCTCGCCTCCCGAGAAAAAATGGAACAAAAAGGAAAAAGGGTGAGCTCAACTAGCTCAAGAAAAGAATATTATGACTAAGATAATATACAACAAATTATCGTTAGTCTTCAACAGGAAAAAATATAATAGAATACAATAGACAACAAATTTTAAATCAATATTCGCGCAATGAAATAATAATTCATTAGAAGAGTTAAGTAGAGAATGCAAACTACTATCTTCTATGTATGAATTTAAAAGTTCATCGCCTATCTTTTATCCCCGTAACATCAATCAATATACATCCGAATCAAATATTCATCTTTGCACTACAAAAGCAAAGATATTCATCACCGGTCATGTTCATTTAAACACTGCTCATCTTTGCACTACGGGCCAAAGATATTCTTCAAAAATCATTCATCTTGCACTACAGCCAAAGATATTCTTAAGAAATCATTCATCTTTTGCACTACGTGCCAAAAGATATTCCATAATATCATCATTTAAGACCGAGGATGATGAAAAATATTTTTTTTAAAGCGAATCCAAAGAAACAAAATGACAAGGATTAAGGATTAAGGATTAAGTACTTGGTTTTATCCACGTCCAAAAAATACCTCAAAAACAATCATAGTGGTGTAAAATTCAAGAATGATCAAAACATGGATACAATCGAGTTAGTATCCGTAATAGATATTTTGGACGAAAAGAAGAAATTTTATTTTTCTATTGAATAGTCAGTATACGTGAATAGTCTTGAGATATCGTGAATAGTGCAAATATACGTGAATAGTAACTCCGACACCAAAAGATAGAAATTCCACAAAAACATCTTCACGCTTCATGAATATAAGACTGTGAATAAGAACTCGTGAATAAGAAACTCATGAATAGTAAATAAGAACTGAATAAGAACTCATGAATAGTAACCCGACATGAAAAAAAGTTCCAAATTTGATAAAAACTTCAGATCAACATTTCAAAGATAATGATATTGAAGAAATAATATCATTACGAAAAAAAAATATCCCTTACCTCAAGAGATTAAGAAGATTTCGATTGGAATAACGCCGAATGAACTTGCACCGTATATCAATACTCAAAGTATACTCAAAATACTCACAAGAATACGCTCAAAATATCGAGAGAAATAGAGAGAAAACTTCGCTTTACGGTGTGATTTTCAATTCTAACCCAAGACCCTATTTATAGGAAAATGCTTAGAACACTCAAAGCGTAAAATTTAATATAATATTAATATAATTATACAAATTTTCCTTAGCCCACCTTTTGGTCAAAACACCAGCCACACATGTTAATGATGTCCAAAAAATACAAAAAACGTTTTTCTTAACAAAAATAATTTAAACTCCCAAAAATCAATTATTTTGAGCTTCTAACTTCAATAATTCATAATAAATAGCCCTTTCATCAGAAAATTCGAATCTCGCGAGTTTTTATAGGAAATTCAATTCTCTACAACTTTGCAGAAGAAAGTTTTTCCAAATTCCAAATAGAAATTGACCGAAATCCACAAACCAAGCGATTTTACAGCTATAATCAAATTTCATCCAATAAATGGGGTCCACCGACATGTTTAACATGTTTTAAACATTTAATGCCACAAAATACTCTTCCTCCTCAGATACTCATATATCCCACATTCGTTGTAAAAATATCACCGTTAATATATTATTAAAATAATATATTTAAATGAATTATTTTATCGTAAAAGATAAAATATTAATTTTCAACAATTGTCATTTTAAAAAAAATTTCTCCATCTATATCCACATAAAATCAATATTTTCCTCATCATATAAATCAATAATTAATTATTCACAAATAATATTACAGAATCACAATATCGACAACCGTGCGCTTCAGAGAAGGGGGCTTTCCAATAAGAATTTCTTCTTCACCTGCCAAGCGCAATTAGATGACCAAACCTCTCCTTAGATGTAACTTTCTAGACATTGCCAATAATGTTATCTAATAATATTATTCAGATAATATGAATTATTGCTTCGATAATGAAAAATACCGTAATGACAATTATCAAACAATGTTAATATAAAATATCAACGCAAGAATTATTAACTCAATAAAATAATGAATAAAGAATTATCGTAACCATTATTGAGTAAAGGCCTTCTTACGTAAGAATCAATAATTGGTGCAATACCGCACAGTAACGTCAACAACGCAGCGTATTAGTGTGTTTTTTAACCAACGGTATTCCAACAAAGATAATCTGCAACAACTACGCCGTTATTTAAAAACAACTTATATTTGTCGCTTTCTTTATCCAATCGCTTTCCAAGTTATGGGGCCCACACATGGTCGCTACTGTCAGTCATTTAATATTCCCCACAAAGACGTATTAATATTCCACGACCAAACGAATATTCCCCTAATAATGAATATTTTATAACCACTTGCTTTATTTTGAAATATTTACGTATTTAACCCTTAACTATCCACATTAATCAAATCAACCTTACTATTTCAAAATAATAAATAAAGGAAATTCCTTTTTATTTAAAAAATTTGAGGTCTTACAACGACCACACTATTCAATACCATCCCGGAAAAGCGAACGTGGTAGTAGGCGCGCGTTGAGTAGAAAGATCATATGCGGAATGAGTGCGATGATGTCAAGTATACGCATAGAGCCAACTTTGACTTTAATAGAAAAGTTAAGGTCGCTTTCGCCACCGAACCCTAGAGATGATGCGTATGAAGAAGAAAGTACAAGAAGGAGCTATTCTTAAGCGAGAATTGATGAAGAAGGAATACTTTGAGTCCACTCTAGACTTTGTGTCCCTAACGACTGATTTGAAGTCTGAGATTACGATGGAGGCACCACAATACACCATTTCGCAATCCATCTGGAAGTACCAAAATGTATCGTGATCTTCGACATACATTTTGGTGGAACAATATGAAAAAAGAGATTGAAAAGTTTATCTCAATGTGTTTAACTTGTCAACGTGTAAAGGCGGAGCATCTAGTACCTAAGGGTCCTTTGCAACCACTTGAGATTCCAAAATGGAAGTGGGAACACATTACCATGGATTTCGTTCACGGGTCTTCCTACGGTTTCTCAAGGCATCAATGCTATTTGGGTTATTGTTGATAGATTAACCAAGTCTCGCTTTCATTTCTTGCCGATCCGGAGACTTATTCCTTGAACGTCTTGCTAGTATGTATGTGAATGAGATTGTGAGGTTGCATGGCATGCCCGTATCCATAGTTTTAGATCGTGACCCAAGATTCACTTCAAGATTTTGGGTTAGCTTACAAAAAGCTATGGCACGCAGTTTGATTGGCCGGCATACCATCCTCAAACCAGACGAGACAATCGAGAGAGACTATTCAAACTCTTGAAGATTTATTAAGACTCGTGTCCTAGACTTCAAGGCGGTTGGGATAAGTATTTACCATTGGTGGAATTCTCCTACAACAACAGTTATCAGGCGAGTATAGGTGTGGCTCCATTTGAAGCATTATATGGACGAAAGTGTCGCTCTCCAATATGTTGGGATGAGGTGGGTGAAGCAACATTGTTGGGACCCGAGTTAAAGACGATATGACTACCGAAAAGATCCAAATGATTCGACAACGTGTAAAACGGCACAAGATCGACAAAAGAGTTATGCGGATCTTCATCGAAAGGACGTGGAATTTAGTGTAGGGGATCGTGTATTGTTGCGAGTTGCTCCATGGAAGGGAGTTACAAGATTTGGGAAGAGAGAAAGCTCGATCCACGATTTATTGGTCCATTTCAAATTCTTGGAAAGTAGGAAATGTAGCTTTATAGACTCGCGTTACCTCCGAGTATGTCTCGTGTTCATAATGTGTTTCACATATCTCATACTTAAGTAAATATGTGAAAGACCCCGAACCACGTTATAGAGTTAGAACCGGACGAGATAGCCAAGACTTAACGTATGAGGAGGTACTGTCAAGATCTTGGATAGGAAGGAGCATGTCCCACGCCAAGAAAGGTCATACCACAAGTTAAAGTTTTGTGGAGGAATCATCTTATAGAGAAATGACACAGGAATTGGAAAAGGAAATGAAAGCGAGGTATCCTCACCTTTTCGAAATACCAGTGCGTCGACGTCAATTTCGAGGACGAAATTTCATAAGGAGGGAGGTTGTAAAACCCCAACTTATTATTAATGAAATTTAATTTTCTCTATTTATTTTTTGAAATAGTAAGGATTGATTTGATTAATGTGGATAGTTATGGGTAAAATACTTAAATATTTCAAAATAAGCAAGTGGTTATAAAATATTCATTGTTGTTTGGAATATTGATTTGGTCGTGGAATATTCGTATCGCGTCAGAATATTCGTAAATGACGGCCAAATGACCATGTGTGGGCCCATAACTTGAAAGCGATTGGATGAAGAAAAGCGACAAATATAAGTTGTTTAAAAATAATAGCGTAGTTATTACCGATTAATCTTTGTTAAAATACTCGATGGTTAAAACACAAGTGATACCACGGTGATTGCACCAATTATTGATTCTTACGTAGAAGGCCTTTACTCGATAATGGTTACAGATAATTCATCGCTCGATATTTTATTGATTTAATAATTCTTTGCGTTGATATTTTATATTCATTGTTGTTTCAATAATTGTCATTACATAAGTATTTTTCATTATCGAAGCAATAATTCATATTATCTCAATAATATTATTAGATGACATTATTGGCAATGTCTAGAAAGTTCTATCTAAGGAGAGGTTTGGTCACCTAATCATTGCGCCAAGAAGGAGAAATTCTTATTGGAAAGCCCTCTTCCTAGGCGCTGCCTGGTTGTCAATATTGTGATTCTGTAATATTATTTGTGAATAATTAATTATTGATTCATATGATGAGAAAAATATTGATTTTATGTGGATATAGATGGAGAAAATTTTTAATGTGACAATTGTTGAAAATTGAAATTTTATCTTTTTCTGATAAAATAATATTATTATATTTTAATAATATAATAATGGTGATATTTTTACAACGAATATGGGATATATGAGTATACGAGGAGGAAGAGTATTTTTGTTACAATAAATGTTTAAAACATATTAAACATGTCGGTGGACTCCATTTATTGACTGAAATTTGATTATAGCTTGTAAAATCGCCCGTTTATGGATTTCGGTCAATTTTTGTTTGGAATTTGGAAAAACTTTCTTCTGCAAAGTTGTAGAGAATTGAATTTCCTATAAAAAGTCATGAGATTTGAATTTTCTGGCAAAAGGGCTATTTATTATGAATTATTGAAGCTCAAGCTCAGAAATAATTGATTTCTGGAAGTTTAAAATATTTAAAATTAGAAAAACGTTTTTTCATTATGGTGTGTTACATGTGTGTTGAATGAGCTGAATTCAGTTCTTGGAAGGTTAGGCGTGGGAAATTTTATTATAAATAATAATATTATATTAAATTTTCTGCTTTGGTGTTCTAAGCATTTTCCTATAAATAGGTGCTTGGGTTAGAATTGAAAATCACACCGTAAATGAAGTTTTCTCTCTATATTATCGAGCGTATTATTGTGAGTATTTAGAGTATACTTTGAGTATTGTTAGACGGTTATGAAGTTCCTTCAAAGACTATATCCCAGATTCCAACTAAAGTACTAATCTTCGAGGTAAGGGATATTATTTTTTCAGAATGATATTATTTCTCAATATCATTATCTTTGAAATATTAGTTGGAACTTTTATCAAATTTGGAACTTTTTCATGTCTGTGGTTACTATTCATGAGTTACTATTCACGATTACTATTATTCACGAGTTATTATTCACGAGTTACTATTCACGAAGTACTATTCATGAAGCGTGAAGATGTTTTTTTGGGAAATTTCTATCTTTTGGTGTCGGAGTTACTATTCACGATACCTGACTATTCAATCAGAAAAATGAAATTTCTTCTTTTTGTCCAAAATATCTATTACGGATACTAGCTTTGATTGTATCCATGTTTTGATCATTCTTGAATTTTACACCACTATGATTATTTTTGAGGTATTTTTTGACGTAGATAAAACAAAGTACTAATCCTCAATCCTTAATCCTTGTCATTTTGTTTCAATCGGATTCGCTTTTTAAAAATATTTTCATCATCTTCATCTTAAATGATGATATTATGGAATATCTTTGGCCCGTAGTGCAAAGATGAATGATTTCTGAAGAATATCTTTGACACGTAGTCAAAAGATGAACAGTGTTGAGATGAACACGACCTCATCGATTAATATCTTTGGCCTGTAGTGCAAAGATGAACAGTGTTTAGATGAACATGACCAATGATGAATATCTTTGGCACAGAGTGCAAAGATGAATATTTGATTCCGTATATATATTGATTGATGTTACGAGGATAATGGATGACAATGAACTTTTAAATTCATACATAGAAGATAGTAGTTTGCATTCTCTACTTAACTCTTCTAATGAATTATTATTTCATTGCGAATATTGATTTAAAATTTGTCAGTCTATTGTATTCTATTAGATTTTTCCTTGTTGAAGACTAACGATAATTTGTTGTATATTATCTTAGTCATAATATTCTTTACTTGGGCTAGTTGAGCTCACCCTTTTCCTTTTTTGTTCCATTTTTCTTCTCGTGGAGGCGAGAATATAAATGTAGTACGTAGTCTGAATTATGGAATGAAGGTTCTAGAGAGAGTTGTTTAGTAGTCCTCACCATTTTTGTAAAATAATGTATCAATAAATGTGATGAGGATTTATTTGAGTATACATATTGCCTGTAAGATAATATTTGTATTCAAACTCACAGCTTTTCTCAGTAATAATAAAGTTGTAGTTGTTTCGTACCATGTATTGACAACTCGGAATGGGTGATGTATACCTATTTTGGGGCGTCACACTTATACATAATAAAATATAATATATTCTAATTATTGTACAATAAAAGCAGATAATTTTATAAAAGTATTACATTTTATATAAAAAAATTTACTATTAGCTTAATAAAACGAATAACTTTATAAAAGTATTCTGCTTTTATATAAAAAGTTTTACCGCTTTATTACGTTAATAATACGAATAAAACAAAACGTCATCATCATTATTATTATTCACACTATTAATTGACGGTCGTTCCCACGAAAGAGAGGCTTTTTAATAAGGATTTCTCCTATCAGTAATATGATTAGGTGACCAAACCTCTCCTTGGCGAACTTCTAGACATCGTTAATAATGCAAATAATAATATTAACAACTTCGTCATCTCGTTATTGATTTAATAACATATAAAATATCGATAATAATTGAATCAAACCGAGTGACTTCTCACATAAAGCATTAATAATCAATCTGGTGTATTCTTATGCGACCGTGCAGATTCTTGTACTTTTTTTACTACCGAGTAGTTCAACAAAGATCAACGGTAAAACTTCCATGAGTTATTTTCATAAAAATGTTTTTGTCGTTTTTCTCAATCGACAATAATTTTTGTTGTAGGGGTCCACCAATGATTGTGCCATCGTCTTTAATATTTCTGACGAATCGAATATTATATAACAACTTGCGTACTTTGCAAAATTTATAAATATTACCCACAACTATAACATTATATCAAATTTATTCTATAATATTCAAAAATGATATTTATAGAAAATTCATTTTATTCATAAAAGTTGGGGTCTTACAATGTGAGACCCAATATTTTATCAATAAAGATTTAAATTTTGTCGAAATAATTTTTAATATTATGGTGTGAATTTGAGATAATATTATAGTTATGGGTAGTATTATAAATTTTGCAAATTTTAAAATATGCAAGTTGTTATAAAATATTCGTTTGGTCGAGAATATTCTTTTGTTAGGGAATATTCGTATAACTACCAATCATTGGTGGACCCCACAATGTAATTATTGCTTTGATCGAGAAAACGACAAAATTATCTTTCTATAAAAATAATCTACAGAGGTGTTACCGTTAAAACTGCTGAACTACCCTAAGTAAAAGTACAATATCTACGCGAGAGTCAGATAAGAAGACACGATATTGATTATTGATGCTTACGTGAGAAGTCACACCACCATGCTCAATTATTGCTACAATAATTGGTCTTTGCATCATATCTCTTATATTATTGATTCAATTATTGTCACAAAATATCATCCGTATAATATGTTATAGTATTAAATCAATAATTGAGACGACAAGTTATAAATGATTAATAATTGTTGAAAGATTAAATATGTGTTGATTAAAAATAAAATGATTTGTGGTAATATTTATTCAATCCTTGATGTATATAAAGAGTGCATTATGAGACATTTATGGTAAGTTTGATTATTTTATGGGGGGCCATATGTCATCATCTAAGAGTCTCTTCGTCAATAAGTAATTACTTTCAAATCGATAAGTAATTACCTTTGTGAATAGTAATTATCTTCGTCAATAGTAATTACCTTCGTCGATA
The DNA here is from genome assembly GCA_020205615.1 of Panax quinquefolius. Taxonomy (NCBI): domain Eukaryota; kingdom Viridiplantae; phylum Streptophyta; class Magnoliopsida; order Apiales; family Araliaceae; genus Panax; species Panax quinquefolius. Next base: position 117,869,264 of record CM035158.1, on the reverse strand, counting down.
GTAATTACCTTTGTGAATAGTAATTATCTTTGTCAATAAGAATTACCTTCGTCAATAGTAATTACCTTTGTGAATAGTAATTACCTTCGTCAATAGTAATTACCTTTACCAGCGTCCGAACCACTTGTCGTTTCACATTACAAAAGGCCGAACCACTTGTCGCTTTCACATTACGGAAGGCCAAACCACTTCTTTTTTTCACATCACCACCGTCGTCAAGCCACTTGCCTTTTCACACTACGGTCTTAAGCTAGAAATCTTCTATAAATAGAGGCCTAGTGCTTCATTATTTTTCACGAATTCACTTTGAAACTCTAGAGAGAAAACTATAGAGAGAAAGAAGAAAAAGTATTCTGCTACTTCACCTTGCCAATATTCAGCCTTCTAAGGTAAGGGATATTATTTGTTGTAATTCGTAAGTGGTGTTATTCTTTCTTATTCATGAAGAGAACTTCATTATTCCATTCATTATTATTACATTGGAATAACTTTGTAAAAAGTGGCATACCCTATACATAACTCGTATCGCTGGCATACCCTATACTTGGTGAAATCCTTATATTATTCCATTCTTATTTATTACATTTGAATAACTCAGATACGCTTAATCCCTATACTTGGTGATCTCCTTCAGTTATTCCATTCTTTATTATTCTGTTGGAATATCCTGTCTGTGGGTTTTACACCGGACCTAGTTCCATTATTTATTATTCCGCATTTATTATTCTCATTGGAATATCCTCATGTCTCATGTGTTTTACACCGACTTCAGTTCCATTGTTTATTATTCAAAGATTTATTATTACATTGGATCATCCTGCTTGTGAATTTCACCCGACTGGTTCCGTTATTATTATTCTGTTGGAATAACTCATCTGCACGGTACCGCATGCATGGTGATTTCTTTTGTTATTCCATTCTTTATTATACCCAAATTGTTTAAAACTTTGACTTCTATACTCCATGAAATTAGTAGAATATCCTTGATATTTGCGTTTCATCCAGTATCTTTTCATGGAAATATTCTTCTGACCATTCTTGAATTTTACTCTACAAAATAGTATCATTTTGACAATTGGACGTTAATAATTCATGGATAAAATAATTCTTGAACTTGTTTTATTGAATTATTATGTCATTGTCATCATCCTCATGTTATATTATGTTATCTTCGGCTTACGTGTATGATTATGACCAGGGATCATTCGGTATTATCATGGCTTGTTATAAATGATGTGATAAAAGTCCTCAGTGGCCTGTAATGCAGTGATGGATAGTTTTTGGTATGATTATAACCGTGGTGATTCGGTATAGTCATGACCATTGATAATTTGATGAATATCCTCGGGCAGTAGTCAGGGGGGTGATTCGATGATGTGGATTATTTATTAAAGTTTGAGTCTCAAATTTATAACCGTGATGAAAACCTTTAAAACCTAAAAGATAGTAGACTTTATTCTCTACTTGACTCTTTTAATGGATTGCTTATTCCATCGTAGTTAAACTTGTTGTTCATTGTATTTTATCGCTTTACACCTTTGTTGAAGGCTAATGATAAATTATTCTCGCATTATCTTAGTCATAATATTTCTTCTTGGGCTAGTTGAGCTCACCCTTTCTTTCACCGTTCTCTTGTGAAATGAGAACATAGTTTGGACGAGTCGGGGAGCGGAGTAATGGTCCGAGAGGATAGCATTAGTAGTCCTCACTATTCTGTGAAATAGTGTGATAATAGTAGTAATGAGGACTCCTTTTGAGTTTGTATAGTATCTAGTAGACAATATTGTATTCAAACTCACGCTTTATGTCGTATTGTACACCATGATTATATTAGTAAGTTGTATTTGAATTTATGTACCATGTAAGTGGCGACCCAAGATGGGTGACGTATACCTAATTTTGGGGGCGTCACATACAATCTCCCCTTCTTATGAAATTTTGCCCTCGAAATTAGGGTACGTACCTGGTATGTCGAAGAGGTAAGGATACCTTGATTTCATTTCAGATTCTAACTCCCAGGTCATTTCCTCAACATCGTGGTTCCTCCATAACACTTTGACTTGAGGTATAACCTTGGAGCGTAGAATATGTTCCTTCTTATCCAAGATTTGAAAAGGAACCTCTTTATACGTTAAATCTTCCGCTATTTCGTCCGGTTCTAACTCAATAATATGGTTCGGGTCTTTCACATATTTACGTAACATGGATATATCAAAAACGTTATGAACACGAGACATACTTGGCGGTAAAGCAAGTCTATAGGCTACAGTCCCTACTCGATCGAGGATTAAAAATGGATCAATGAATCGAGGATTGAGCTTTCCTCTCTTTTCAAATCTCGTAACTCCTTTCCATGGAGCAGCACGTAACAACACATGATCTCCAATATCGAATTCCACGTCATTTCGATGAAGATCGGCATAACTCTTTTGTCGGTCTTGTGAGGTTTTCATACGTTGTCGGATCGTTTGAATCTTTTTCGTAGTCATACGTACCAACTCCGGTCCCAACAACGTTGCTTCACCCACCTCATCCCAGCATACTGGAGAACGACACTTTCTTCCAAACAACACCTCGAATAGAGCCATGCCAATACTTGCTTGATAACTGTTGTTGTAGGAAAACTCCACCAATTGTAAGAACTTGTCCCAACTTCCCTTGAAGTCAAGGACACAGAGTCTTAATAAATCTTCAAAAGTTTGAATAGTCCTTTTGATTGTATGTCCGTCGAGGATGATAAAAGTAAACTAAATCGTAAATCATGCCCATAGCTTTTTGCAAACTAACCCAAAATCGTGAAGTGAATCTTGGGTCTCGATCAGAAACTATGGATACTGGCATACCATGCAGTCCTATAATCTCGTTTATGTACATACGAGCAAGACGTTCAAGTGTATAAGTTTCTCGTATTGGTAAGAAATGAGCAGACTTGGTCAATCTATCAACAATGACCCAAATTGCATTTATGCCTTGAGAAACCTTGGGAAGACCAGTAACGAAATCCATAGTAATGTGCTCCCACTTCCATTCTGGAATTTCAAGTGGTTGCAATGGACCTTTTGGTACTTGATACTCCTCTTTGACTCGTTGACAAGTTAGACACCTTGAGATAAACAACGCTATCTCTCTCTTCATATTGCTCCACCAAAATGTATGACGAAGATCACGATACATTTTGGTACTCCCAGGATGGATTACAAACGGTGTGTTGTGGGCCTCCATCATGATTTAATACTTTAAATCAGGGTCGTTAGGAACACAAAGTCTGGAGTTGACTCGAAGTATTCATTCTTCATCGATTTTTGCTTTCGGCATAGCACATTCTTGTACTTTCTTCCTTATATGCATCAGCTTCAGGTCTGTAGCTTGAGCAGCTTTAACTTTATCGATTAAAGTCGGTTCTACTCATATATTTGCCATCATCACATGGGTCCCTAGAGTCTTTAATTTTATCTCCATCATTTGCAAGTCATACAAGATGGGCCTTTGCGTTGACAATATCGCACTTGTACCCGCGATATGATCTTCTACTCAATCGTCGCCTACCACGTTTGCTTTTCGAGATGGTATTGGATGGTATGATCATAATCTTTCAATAGTTCAAGCCAACGTCATTGTCGCATGTTGAGTTCCTTTTGAGTGAAGAAATATTTGAGGCTTTTATGATCCGTAAAGATCTCCACTTTCTCCCCATACAAGTAATGCCTCCAAATTTTAAGTGCGAAGACAACAACTGCCAACTCTAGATCATGAGTAGGATAATTCCTCTCATATTCTTTGAGTTGTCGAGAGGCATATGCTATGACTTTCCCATGTTGCATGAGAACACATCCTAACCCCTTGCCTGAAGCATCACTGTAGATGACAAATCCCTCCGAGCCAGATGGTATTGTCAGAACAGATGCTGAAATGAGTCTTCTTTTGAGTTTTTGAAAACTCTTCTCACATTCCTTGTTACAACCGAATTTTGTATCTTTCCGAGTCAGCTGAGTTAAAGGAGTAGTGATTCGAGAAAACCCTTCTACGAATCTCCGATAATAACCAGCTAAGCCGAGAAAGCTACGTACTTCGATCACTGATTTAGGTTGCTCCCAGCTTTGAATGGCTTCAATCTTTGTCGGGTCAACAAATATTCCATGACTTGATACCACGTGCCCAAGGAATGCTACTTCCTCAAGCCAGAACTCCCATTTCTTCAACTTAGCATAAAGTTTATATTCACGAAGCTTTTGGAGTATCAGCCTCAAGTGTTGCTCATGATCTTCACGACTTTTGGAATAAATAAGGATGTCATCAATAAAGACGACCACAAAGTGATCCAAATATTTCTTGAATACTCGGTTCATCATATCTATGAAGGCAGCAGGAGCATTAGTCAATCCAAAAGACATGACTAGGAATTCATAATACCCATACCGAGTTCTGAAAGCCGTCTTTGGAATGTCATCGGTTCTAATCTTCAATTGGTGATATCCGGAACGAAGATCAATCTTTGAAAAGAATTTGGCGCCTTGCAACTGGTCAAACAGGTCATCAATACGTGGCAATGGATACTTATTTTTGATGGTGACATGATTCAACTCCCGATAATCAATACAAAGTCGCATACTCCCATCTTTCTTCTTCACGAATAGAACAGGAGCACCCCAAGGAGAAGTACTAGGACGAATAAAGCTAATGTCTAACAATTCCTGCAGTTGGGTCTTTAACTCCTAAAGTTCAATAGGAGCCATTCGATATGGGGCTTTGGAAATAGGTTTTGTACCAGGTTCAAGGTCGATACAAAATTCAATTTCATGCTCTGGGGGTGGGCCAAGAAGTTCTTCAGGGAATACGTCAGGAAATTCATTAACAATAGAAATATCATTCAAAACTGACGTATTTTTGTTTAGATCCGTGACATGAGCTAAGAAAGCTTGACATCCGTTTTTCAATAAACGAATAGCTTTATGGCTTGAGATGACAGTGATTGATTTTAATGGTTTGGTTGCTTGAATTCGCATAATAGGTTGATTAGGAATATGAAAACTAACAACCTTACGAAAACAATCAATTTTTGTATGATGAGTAGTTAACCAATCAATCTCTAGAATTACGTCAAATGCAAGTATTTTCAATGAAATAAGGTCGACAGGTAATGTGAGGGTACCGATTTGAACCAAACAAGACTTATAAACAGTGGATGTAATGAAAGGTTTCTCCCAACGGAGTTTCAACAGATAAGTCAAAGTCTAATTTCTCCGGAGTCAAATTTAAACGTTGAGCGCAAGTAGGAGAAATAAAAGAATGGGTAGAACCGGTATCAAAAAAGGTATATACTTCACTAGAATTTATGATAAGCTTACCCGTGATGACCTCGTTCGGGTTCCTTGCTTTCTGGGAGGTCACGATAAACGCTCTCCTTGAATGTACCGATTTTATCTTTATGCAGGGACGACCTTTTGTTGCCTCCATCCCAAATTGGACTTGTTTTTCATGACACACGATAAAATCGGGCCAGGTGTCCTTCTCTTCCACAATTATAACATGCTTTGGAGGGCATCGCACAGTTTAGACTGATGTGTCCCTCCCCTCCACATTTGAAGCATATGATAGGTGGTCGTTCTCCTTCCTTAACGACAGGTGCTGATGTTGACGTCTTTCCATCATTGTTGAATCTTCTTTTCTTGAAATGTCCATTCTTATTGTTTTGGCCATGATTACCACCGAAGTGGTTACCATTTCTGGCATGTTGATTCCCTCCACGCTTATTGTCACCGCTTCGATGACTGCTATCACTGGTATTATCATTTTGCCGACTGCTCTCTTTTGGTTGGGTTGACTCATTATCGTGCTCCAATAACTGAGTCCTATTAACAACATCTGAATACAAACACAGTTTATGAGAGATAAGATATTGACGTATCTCTGGTTTCAAATCTCTTAGAAACATTCGCGTCATTCTCTTCTCATTATCAACCAAATGGGACGAAAACCGGGATAGCTTGACAAACTTGGCTTCCTACTGTGACACGGTCATGTTATTTTGTTCCAGTTTAATGAACTCTACCTCTTTCATGTGACGAATACTTTCGGGAAAGTACTTGTCGTTGAACAGTTCTTGGAACTTCTCCCAAGACATCTTCGATCACGGCGAGGTTGAGTACGCTTTCTGATTCCCATCGATGTCTCCTCCTCGCCCTGCAACATGAAAGTGGCAAAGGAACCTTTTGCTCCTCGGAGCAACCCAAGACATCAAATATCTTGTTGATCCGCTTTATCCACGCTCTCGCCTTAAGTGGTTTTGGCTCTCCAAAAAACTCTGGTGGTCCCAGCTCCTTGAACTGTTTGGCGGTGATCGTCCGAGAGTTGTCAGTGTTTCCACCTGCATTTTTGACAGGATTCGCTCTCGCCTGATGTTGCATGAATTGCATGAAGCCTCGGAACATTCCATCGTTCATCATTTGGTCAGTGTTGTTGTTTGCATTAGGATAGTCGCCTTCCTGATACACATTATCCTGATTATTGATCTGTGGAGACTCAACGGTCTCCTGTGCTCCATTGATGTTCTCAACATTCTCGGATGCTATTTTCAAATACTGCCACAAAACAAGGGTTAATTAACATATCACATATTATCCGTATACTCTGACCGACCAATTAAATACTAAATAAACTTAGGTAGGTCATACTAGCGAAGGAATTCCCCGTCTCTCCCCTCCTAGTTCTTATCTCACATCTCAGTCAGGGATCATATCCCTAAGCTTTGATACCAACTGTTACGCCCCAAAAATAGGTATACATCACCCATCTTGAGTCGCCAAATATATGGTACTAAATTCAAATACAACTTGATTATACAACAGTCATGTAAAATACGACAAATTACATGTTGTGAGTTTTAATACAAATATTGTCATCTAGACAATATCCACACTCAATTTAGTCCTCATTACATTTATTATCACACTATTTAATATAATAGTGAGGACTACTAAGACACCATCTTGGACCATCACTCCGTTCCCCGACTAGTCCCGGCTACGTTCTCATTTCCTGAAGAGAACAGTGAAAGAAAAGGGTGAGCTCAACTAGCCCAGTAAAAAATATTATGACTAAGATAATGCAGAATAAATTATCATTAGTCCTCAACAGTGTTAAACTGATAAAATACAATATACATCAAGTTTAACTGCAGCGGAACATGCAATCCATTAAAAGAGTCAAGTAAAGAATAAAATCTACTATATTTTATGATTTAAAAAGGTTTTTCATCACTTTTATCGCCGAGACTCACAATAAATAATCTACATCATCCACACTTTTCTGACCAAGGATAATCATTAGGGTCACGACCATAAATTATCCATGCACTACGACGAAGGATATTTATGTATTCATCAATGGTCATGATCATGCCAACAACATCCATCAATGCACTTCGTGCCAATAAGGACTTTTACCACATCATTTGTAATATTACGGTCGTGATTACACCGAATAATCCCTCAGTCATAATCATACCAAGTCCATCTATACACCTACAGGCCACGAGATGACTTTCAAAAATAATATAAACATGAGGATGATGACAATGATATAAGAATTCAATAAAACAAGTTCAAGAATTAATTTATTCGAGGAACTAATAACGTCCAAATTGTCAACATGATACTTCTTCAGTAAAGTAAAATTCAAGAATGCTCGGAAGAATATTTTCATGAAAGATCTTTGGATGAAGCGCAAATATCAAGAATATTCCACTAATTTCATGGAGTGTAGAAATCAAAACTTTAACCAACTAAGTATAATAAAGAATGGAATAACAAAAGAAATCACCATGCATGCGGTATTTCGCATAGACAAGTTATTCCATCAGAATAATAAATAACGGAACTAGGTCAGGCGTAATACGCGCCCGTACGTAATATTCCAATGTAATAATAAAGAATGAAATACAACAGAAATCACCATGCATGCGGTGCTTGCGATGTACAAAGTTATTCAAATGAATACTAAATGACGGAACCCGTGTCGTGTGAAATTCACACCAACAAGATGTTCCAATGTAATAATAAAGATGGAACTAGGTCCGGCGTAAAAGCACGAATGTGGATATTCCAACAGAATAATAAAGAGCGGAACGAATCCCATAAAGAAAGATGCAGGATATTCCAATGAAATAATAAAGAATGGAATACATAAGAATTTCACCAAGTATAAGGTAGCTTTCACAGATATCTGAGTTATTCCAATGAGAATAATAAAGATGGAATAATAGAAGTTCTCTTCATGAATACAAAAGAAATAATACCCCACTACATCAGAAAAGAAACTTGACATCGGAGTAGTGAAAGTAGCGAATACTTTTTCTTCTTTCTCTATAGTTTCTCTCTCTAGAGTTTTAGTGAATTCGTAGAAATAATAAAGGAATGAGCTTCTATTTATAGAAGAATGGAATGAATAAGAACTAATCCATGAATCGGTTCGATTGATTTACTTTAATCGGACGGTCCATATTTAAAGCAAAATCTTTTAAATAAAATATAATATATTCTATTTATAATCTAATAAAAAGCGAATAACTTTTAAAAAGATTTTACTACGCTGCAATACTGCATAATAAAATATAATATATTCTAATTATTATCTAATAAAATGATAACTTTATAAAAGTATTACATTTTTATATAAAAAGATTTTACTATTAGCCTAATAAAACGAATAACTTTATAAAAGTATTTTTGTTTTATATAAAAAAATTTCGCTTTTATTACGTTAATAATATGAATAAAAAAACGTCATCATCATTATTATTATTCACACTATTAATCGACCGTGTCGTTCACTGTAAAGAGGGGCTTTTCAATAAGGATTTCTCCTATCATTGGCGGCGCAATTAGGTGACCAAACCTCTCATTGGCGCGAACTTCTGCATCGTTAATAATGCAAATAATAATATTAACAACTTCGTCATCTCAATTATTGATTTAATAACATATAAAATATCGATAATAATTGAATCAAACCGAAGTGACTTCTCACATAAGCATTAATAATCAATACCGCGTGTCTACTACGCAACCACGCCAGCGTATTCATTTATTTTTTACTACCGAAAGTAGTTCAACAAGATCAATTAAAACTTCCGCCGTTATTTTCATAAAAATATTTTTGTCGCTTTTCTTAATCCGGCAATAATTACATTAGGGGTCCACCAATGATTGTGCCATCGCATTTAATATTTCACGACCAATCGAATATTATATAATAACTTGCATGACTTTGCAAAATTTATAAATATTACCCACAACTATAACATTATATCAAATTTATTCCATAATATTCAAAAATGATATTTATAGAAAATTCATTTTATTCATAAAAGTTGAGGTCTTACAATCTCCACTTCTTATGAAATTTCACCTCGAAATTAGGATACGATTACCTAGTATGTCAAGAGGTAAAGATACTTGATTTCATTTCAGATTCTAACTCCCAGGTCATTTCCTTAACATCGTGGTTCCTTTATAACACTTTGACTTGAGGTATAACCTTGGAGCGTAGAATATGTTTTTTTTTTATCCAAGATTTGAACAGAAACCTCTTCATAAAAATATTTCAGCTTTAAAAAAATAAAACAAAATTCTAGTCCTACTATAGTTGCACCCTTCAAGAGGTGCAGTCCTTCCTCAACCTCACTCAGAGCATGATAAAATTAACCTAACAAACAAATAAACAAGTCTCATATAAAAAAAGAAAAAATACACTTCACATAAAAAAGGATAAATTTAAAAGCTAAAGGTCGCAACAACTCAATCTTAATCACTTGATTAAAACCTCATTTATAATTACAATTAATTTGTACCGACCGAGGGAGAATATAGAAATTGATAAATGGAGGGAACGTAGCTCCCTCTAGCGTCCAATGGGACATTGTCAATTTCAAAGGAACATGCTGAGCATATTATAGAGTGAAATAAACTCAAAAAAGAAATAAAGTTAGAATAAAGGTGACAATAACTCAATTTTAATCATTCGGTTTAAATCTTAGTGACAATTATAATTGAGGTGATAATAAGATTTCAATTACATATTATACAACTAATTTTAATTTTAACTGGATCACAACAATATTATGTTTTATTTTTAGAATCTAGCATAATAAAAAAAAATTATAACACACCGAGAGAGAATACTAATAATTATAGCCATTTTTGAAACAAATAACAAATGAAGAAAATGATAAAAAGAAGGGAGTGTATAGAAGAAATGGATAAATGGAGGGAAGGTAGCATCCATGGACTACTATATAGTTGAAAACGAAGGGACATCGTCAAACCTTGGGGTCCACACTGAGTTTCCTTGGGGGTCGATTTAACTTTGGCCTTCAAAAGGACTTGCTTTCTTTGTTTCCTTGAGTCTGAGTTAAGGTCTCCGTCTGGGATTTCATCAGTTCAATCAGAGAAAAAGTCCAGAGAGAAGAGATCAAATCACAAATGGGTTTTGTGGGGTTTCTCCATTTTGTCCTAAAATGCATGCAACTTCTTGCCTGGTAATTCCTTCATTTGCACACTTCAAAGAAAAAGGAAAAAGATTAAGACTTTGAAAGTAGAGCAAACTTCTTTACTAATTTTTGGTCCTTGTGAAGTTCATTTTCTCTTTGATCTACCATTTTTTTTCTTCTATATTTGAAGATGTTTGTTTATTATGTTTGTACGTAGCATGTATGTTGATGCAAATCACATTCTTGTGTTTAATTTGCAGGCCTTCACTTGCTCTGGGTTACCCTCTGTAAGTCTATGTCCATCTTTAATGACTAGAAAGAGTAAAGTTTTGAAACTTCTTATACTCTTGATACATTGAATTTATGATTGCTTTCTAAAATTTTGTTTTCTGGAATGTTATAATTTTGATTTTGTTGGAGTTATTACTGATTTTGTTCTTTCACCAGATGTGCTTCAATTCGGGCAATCGAGACAAATTCAAATTATCACATGCGGAAGTTGGTTACATATTGGATTCTCTATTCATTGATTTCTCTTTTTGAGCATACTTTTGAAAAACTCATTGAATGGTAATCACTAATTGTCTCTATGCTTCAATAGGTACTCTATTGCACGATGAAACTCAAAAGAAAACATGAATCCATTAAATTCTTGATTGTGTTTTTCGTATTTGCAGTCTTAACAATGAATTGAATTTTTGGTCCCTTATCCAAAAAACCAGCTTTACTTTTGCCTTATTCAAAATTTAGTAGGGCTCAATTGTCTTCCTTCTGGGAAAGTTAGCCTCACCCATAAGTATGTGTGCAATCACTGATTTTTAAGTATAAAGGGTTAAATTATACATTGAATCACTTTTAAGTTTTCTTTCTACCTAGAAATGAATACGGAATTATGTGTTAAAAACTTGTCACCTTCCCCCCTACGTGGTTGTTTGTTTCCTAATTATGAGAGATTAAATTACCAATTTTTTTCCCATTGTCCATCTATATATGTCAGGGTTCCATTCTGGTCTTGTATAAAGATATTAGCAGTGTGCTGGTTGGTGATACCAAGCTTCGGCGGTGCATGTAATGCGTACAAAAGCCTTGTTCGTCCGTGTTTATCTCTGCACCTTATTGAAGTTGGTATCAATTTGTTAAACAAAAATCAGGAGTTATCCCTCAAGGGAGAAACCTTTTTAGCTTTGGCTGAGAGATACGTTAATGAGAATGGAACTGAAGCTTTGGAAAAACTTATTGCTAAAAAGGTACATTACATTTGCCTCTTTTTAGGAAGGTCTTGTTGATTAGTTGAAATTATCTATATGATTGAAGCCTTGAGATATCGCTTAATGCATGGACAAAAGTCTACACATTCCCCTCCAATTAGTTCATACAAACTAATTCACTGTGATAAGAATATTAGCTGGGGAAAAAGATCCCCTGCCCACCCCTTCTTTCTCCTTTTAAACTTTACATAACTCCTTTTAAACTTTATATACCTCGTGTCAAAGGGTACATTGCAAAAATTTGATGTGGAAGAGGTTAAGTCAGTTGCAGCTGGGGAGAAAAAGGAAGTGGCCACATTGCAAAAATTTGATGTGGAAGAGGTTAAGTCAGTTGCAGCTGGGGAGAAAAAGGAAGTGGCCACATTGATTCAGGTAATCTGGTGTTTTTCTATAATCTACAATTTAATGCGTAGACCTTTAAAAGCATATGTTAATGGCTTGCAGATTCAAGCATTCTCATTTAAGATTTGTTGCTTTTACTAAAACATTCTAATAATTAAATTACACAATACCTTTGGTTTAAGGTAATCGCTGTGGTTGTATATTTTTCTGGGAAATATTAATTATACCTAAATTGTGCGATTATAATGCATCTACTGATGTGTCAAGACAATCATTTAGATTAACTAAAAGGGAGTTGATATTAAAACTACAAGCATTTTTTTTATTTCCATAATGGGTTAATCACATATATAGTACGCGGGTCCCACACACATGTGAGAAAGGGTTTATACAAATATCAAAAATAGTTGTGGAAAAAACAATCCCCTAGTTGAAAAGTCAAGTCTAAAAAAGGATGTGTTTGCCACATCAGCAGATGCACAAATCAGGTTTACGAATTAGGTGTATGTAACTCCGTACTCTTTTTTATTTATATTATTGTTTTTTTTTATATCTCAATGCTCTTTTACAGGATGGCAATTTTATTCATTTACTTAGATGTCATGTTTTGCCTCTCTTTTACAGCCCAACAGCAAAGAGCCTATAGTTGCTCAAAAAGGTATAAAAGCAGTGGAAATTCTTGAGGAAAATGCAGCAACTCCAGAAAACAGTGTAAGCTTTCTTAAGATAAATACTATGAAATTGTGTAGCCTGTAGGATAATTGCACTTTGCCTCCATGGAGGTGTAGGCACATCACCCATGTGGTTTGAAATTCACCACCTATATTACTTTGTGGTTTAAGGTAAAATGTGTATGGACAATGAATGGTAAAATCAAAATTTATGGTTTAACTTGCACAACCCCCTCCCCCCAAAAAAGAGACTCTGTGTTTTTCCATCTCTAGTTTCAGGGTTCAGAATTAAATCCCTGATTCTAATCTTACATGCTATTCATGCAACGGCTTGGCCAAAATGGGACTTTTAGCTTCTAAAGGGTGGGGTTGGTACAAATAAGTGAATGTTTAAGAGTTGTAAATTAGAATAAGTTGTAATGTGTGGTGGATTACTGATTTTAAGTTTACTAAAACCGTCTCTAAATTTCTTTTGGAATGGCACACAACTTGAGAAGGATAGTAGTTTGGACTTTTAAGAGTTAGCTACTTCACTCAAAAATGAAAGACAAACTTTTATGTTATGTACAAACAACAAAGTGATATTATCCCCTTCACATTCATAGTGCCCTTCTGGATCCATTTATTGTTAATCTATTTTGCCACTTTTGCAGGTAAAGAATGTCGTCAACACTCTTTTCTCTCAAACTGAGGATAAAACGAGTATAGCTATGGAAGTTAAAAATATGACACTGCCAGCAACTATTGGAGACAATCCATTACCAGAATTTCCTGCTTTAGAGTATGTTCAGAAAGAGTGGACTTGTGCTGTGTGTCAGGTGACAACACAGAGTGAGGCAACCTTGAATTCACATCTTCAAGGGGCAAAACACAAGTCCAAATGTGAGGAGTTAAAAGCAAGAAAGCAGACGGCGAAAAACAAGAAGCCCTCGTCTACAACAGGAAACAAGTTGGATCATTCTAAGCAAGATACAAAAGGTGGACTAGACGAACAGTGGACTTATGATATTTGTCAGGTAACAACACATAGTAAGGAAATATTGAATTCACATCTTCAAGGGGTGCAACATAGGTCCAAATGTGAGGAGTTAAAAGCGAGTGAGCAGACAGTGAAAAAGAAGAATTCCTCATCTAGCACATCAAAGTCGGATCAAGCTAATCAAGATCCAACGAGAGGTTCATCTGGGGGTGGACCAAACAAACAGTGGAGTTGTGCTTTATGTCAGGTAACATTACAGAGTGAGGCAACAAGGAAATCACATTTTCAAGGCTCAAAACACAGGTTAAACTGTGAACAGTTGAAAGCAAGCAAGATGGCAGCAAAAAACAAGAATTCCTCATCAGCAAACAAAACAGATCAAACTAATCAAGATCAAAAGAAAAACGTATCTACTGGTGGACTGAACAAAAACACAAGTAAAATTACAAACGTAAAGGTAAAGGTTCAAGCTGATGTGAATACTGGGAAGCATTGGTGCAGCATCTGCGATCTAACATGCAACAGTGAGATTGATATGGCCTCCCACCTAAAAGGGAGTAGGCACTTGTCCCATATTCATGATTTGGCTGATTCGTCAAGTGTACATTATTGGTGCAATATCTGTGATGTAAAATGCAATAATGTGATTGATATGGCCTCTCATCTAAATGGAAATAAGCACGTGTCCTGGCTTGAAGGTTGGGGTTGACTTTTTTAGGCATGCCAGATGATGGCGTTCGTATGTAAGTAATGCCTAATTCCTTCTACTTTTGCTGTGGCATAGGACTATGTGGCATCAGTGGAATCGAACAAGTTAGATGATTATGTTCTGATTTATGTCTGTGGTGCCTCTTGTTTATTAACTTTTAGCTACTAGTGGTTCCTGGAATTCTTCAGTATATACAGTAAGATAGACATGGAGAATTATACAGGACCAGAGTTGCTTTGGTAAGTTTAGATCAAAGAAAGGAGAGCATAAATAGATAGCAAAAAGTGGCAAAGTAAATGGAAGAAGACCATGATGTTGTTTTATTGAAGAGCACCAACACTACATTGAAATCCCTGGAGGGGCATGAGCTTTATCTCTTTATGATTGCTGAATTCTTTAACAAAAATCAGCTCTAGTGCGAGCCTAATTGAATATTCCTTATTGGGCATAATTTTAAGGTGCCCCATAAGTAGAGTGAAATATGTTAGGAGTCAAATCTCAAGTCCAAATTAAATTACAATAGTATTAAAATGCAATCCACTACATCAATAGTACTTTTTGAGTTATCTAGTCATCCAAAAAATCGTGACTAAAGGTAATACTAATATATATACATATGAAGTATCTTATCCACATGTTCATTAGAGGGATCGGAGTGTTATAGCATTAATGTTTTAAAAAAAATAAACTTTAATAAAATTTGGAATAACAAATAAATTTTGTGAGAGACGGGGAGAGAGAGGAGAGGGGGAGTGAGAGAGTTTTATATAAAATGTATGCTTAACTAATATTTTTCCTTTGGAAAAAATATATGTACACCAGTCGGCTATGACGACAAATTTTTGGGCTATAACGACGATTTCACCCGTCGTCATAACTATTCTGAGTTATAGCGACGGGTGAACCGTCGCGATAGTCTAAAAAACCCGTCATCATAACTCTACTGTATAATACACAACAGTGTATATACATATAGCCCTTTTTCCTTGCATCCACACAGCACAGAAACTTGAAATTTGGACTAGAACTATAGATTTTTGAGGACTATTTGAGATTTCTAATAGATCAACACTATTATGTACACAACAAAGATAGCCAGACGTCACATTCAAACATGAGTTTCTCGGTGTGACAAAGACCATGTCGAAAGATGATGCAATGAAACCTTCAGCCCCCTTTCCCCACTTGAAGTTAAAGCACAAATGTTTCAGCTGCGCTACTACAAAATACTGAAATGAATGTGCGAAGTGGAAGGTAAGTTGAAGAAGACCAGGAGTATTAACAGCCTGCTCAGGTTGGTTCGCAACAAAGAACTAATTAGTCATTCCGATTTCCGGGTCCACCCATGGGATGTTGACATCTTCTGCAATGCTTCACCACTACTTGGAAAATCCTTTCTGGGATACTCCACTGCTACTCTGGATATCTTCCGATTGCAATGGCTGGGATACCCTACCGCTACTCTGGAAATCTTTTGATTGCTGTGCCATAGTATCCGTATCACTACTCTGAAAATCATTTGATTCTATTGCAAGAGATGTACCATGGTTAGTTCGAATAGTATTTGATTGTAATCCATCAGTACTTGGCAAATCATTTGAAGGTGATGCCAGGGATACACCATCGCTATTTGGTAAGTTGTTCAATGGCGTTACCAGAGATGCTCTATCGCGATACTGAAAATCCATCCACTGCTGAACCACTGTTTTCATCCTGGTGAAAAAATGAACTCCAGACTTGCCTGCCATTAAGGGCAACTCTTTAACTCAAAACATGCAGAAACATAACATACCCGACATCATGAAACTGTTTCAAAAATATGCTTTCAGGTTTAAACTTCTTACCGAAGAAGTTGAGATCTCCAGAAAAACATGACTTGGAGCCAGCAAAAGAGAAAAATGGCAGCGACGCTGGGACGGGAATATTTGTTCCAACCTGAATTGAATGCAGTTCACATTAAAACTTCATACAGAACCTCCTAACAAGGGATATAGAAAGTGTTGACATGGTGAAATGATTGGTTGGGGGTCTAAAAAATTGCAGGTGTGCCAACAAGACGTGCATTACTTTTAAATGGATTTCCATAAACTTTTAGCAGTTTTAGAATTAAACTAATCTGAAGAACCTGCAAAAGTTTTATTTTTTGTTTGTTTGTTTGTTTGTTTTTACAACTTTCGCAACACTGAAGTGAGCTGAACCTGCCCAGCATTTATCTCAGTCTGGAATTTCCTTGCAGTTGCTAAGGATGTTGTGAATATGGAAGCTCCTATACCATAATAGCTGCCAAGAAGAGCAGGATAACAATAAAGACAGAATGCAAAAAAGAAATCTGGATTTCAACATAAAATTAGTTATCAAGAATGTACTTATTTCTGTTAACAATACTGATGGCCTCATCTAAGCTGTCAGCCTAAACATAAGAAAAACAATGAGACGTATATATGTTAAATTTTAAAATTAGCATCGAACAACATCAAAATATTGCAGTGGAAGGGGTGATATACCAACCTGCATACAAAGAAGAACTGGGCCAATAATTTCCTCCTGTGCATATGAATATCAACTGTTATCAAGATTCAAATCTCTTCTCCCACTGTATAGCACAAAATCCAAGATCCACTGAGACCATGAAAGATGGAATAAGATACCTTGTAACAGTCCATGTTGTTTGTGACGTCACATAAGATGGTGGGACCAATAAAATTGCCCATTTCATAATTTGGAACCTATTAGCCAGCCATAAATAGGTAAGTAAAAGTAGACAAGACGGGACATGTTTAAAATATGAAACAAAACTTGGACAAAAGCAAATTTCTTCTAAGCAGATTGTTAAACTACAATAAGGTCTGATGAAGTGCAGTGTCATTCAGGGGCAGAAATTTGGTGACTTATTTTCTACCAGTTACTACTCAAATGTACTCATATAGAAACTAATGCTTTGCAAAAAGGTCCATCAGTAACAGACTCGAAATTAGTCTACTCACAAATTAGATATCAATGACGGTGACTCCACATCTGATATGTGCATGGGTAAACAGTGTTCAGGGATCACCAGTTGACAACATGTAGCCGTTAGATTCATCCTTCATTGTCATAGTTTGAGATTAAGCTTGTGGTTTCTCAGTTGTTCAAAGTTTAAACAATTCAAATGGATTACATTACATGAGCTTCAGAATTGAAACACTAGCTACCTCTTGTATACGCTGCATATATAATTACCCTTGGAAAATCATCTTCCTTTTACCTTCCTTTGATAAGAAAAGTTTGCCCTTTGAAAACTCTTAAATTTTTTCCCCAACTGAACAAAGCCTTGTAAGATTACTCTAGGGATTACTATGAGAAACTTTCTCTGCCTTCCTCTGATAATCTGTCATGGTCCGTATCTCTGTTAAACCACAAACTAATTATCTCTTCAAACAATCAAACTTTTTTTTTTTTTTTTTGGGGGAATAAAATTTGAGCTCAATTTATCAATATTAAGAGTGTTATCAATAGTGATCATGTCAATCTTCTTTCTGGATGTAATAGATAATGATCATGCGACTCTTCCATGTCATTGCAGTTGTTAAGTATCTTTAGCTGCAGCTACTTTGCAAGGGTCATATCTCGTTTAACACAAACTATGACATTTGTCTTCTCTCCATTGTACATGCCAATTTTGATTTTTGCATTCATAGCATTCTCATCAAAAATGATCATGTCAGTCACTCTTCCTTGTGGTGCAGTTGATAAATACATAATAACAATTTTTATCTATATTTATCTTCTATTATTGCTACTTCTATTGCCAAATACGTTTTTTTATTCACTTTCATTCTTACAGCACACCTGTGTTAGAAAATGTGTTGCAAATAATCTTTCTCATAAGTAGTAGCAATGCTTATTATATGAAATTATTTCACTTCCATAACTGCCTTTCTCCTTTGGCATTTTAACTAGTATATTCACAATATAAAAGGATTAAAATAGTGTTCAGGGCACATCATATGAATCAGAAGAGTAAAAATAAATAGGTAGAGATTGAAAAATTAAATACCACAATCTGCCTCCCATCAAGAATTAGTCTGGCACCAGTATCAACACCAGCTTGGATCAATTTGCATATCTTTTCCTTGGCCTGTATATGTCACATTATTTCAAAACAGATGGACAAGCACCAAAAGAATTTTAAGTCACTAAGGCTGGTATCCATAGAAAAATTATGCAATGGATTGTGACATACAATATGTTATTCCAATTTTAAAACTAATGTTACGGTCGTTAGTCAATCCATTTGTTACCCTTCTTTGGTTAAATATTAATGGCACAAAGATATTGGTACAAGAAATAAACTTAGCATAGACCTGCTTGCTAATCACGGGACCAAGGTCGGCATCAGCTTCAGTGCCTGCATTTACTTTGAGGGCTTTGGTGCGCTCCACTAGTTTATCTTCCCTGGAAAATGTAATAACATATCTGGTTATACAAATGTACAATGACCACGATGAAACTTCACATTGTTTATCTCAACCACTCTATCTAATTTATGGGATACAAATTATCAATGGGGAAAGGAACTGCTGAGATGAATAAAAAGAAAAAGTAGGGGTTGGGGGAATGTGGACATGTCTTTGGTCAACACCACATTAGACACTAGTGACTACCTAAGACACTATACTGCAAATGATAATAGATGGGACAAGGTGCAAGCATCAATCTATACAAGTAATAAGTAATGACAATTGTCTGCATAATATCTGTTGAATATCATACTTCCTCTGTCCTAAAAAAAAGCACTACTTTCTTTTTCAAAAATTAAGGTTGTTTGCATAGGACACACTTTGCCTATTTTTTTCAGTATTTCTTTTTTTCATAATAAAATTTAGTCTTTAAAATTTGAAATTAAAAATGGGATCATAAAAAAAATCATATGTAAGTATGTTTTATCACTTCTACAGTTCTACACGCAGTCACAAACCTTAATATTCCCGCAGGAGTGGAGAGGAGTTGATAAAAAGATTAGTACTATATATTTAGGACGGTGGGGGTCCATTATTTTTCTTTCAAGAAAATTGGCATATAAAAGAGTATGATAAAACTTAAATGGGTTCATGTTATTTGGAAAAACAGAACACATTATATTATAAGAATTGGTTATGCCAAGTGCATTGAGACTTGAAAGAGTAACCTGACTCGTTTCCCTCTTCCTAATATAGTTCACGACACAGTAAAACCAAGTCATATTGGTGGCTTGTGACATAAATTTCAATCCTTGCACTCAAACAGTGTATAAAAATTTACTCCAGACGGAATTATTTTCAAATGAAATTGTTCGTAGGAAATGCAAGCAAAATTTGTCACACCATAACTTAACCTTCCTTATAGTTTATCATTATGGCCAACAAATGGATTTGTAATCCTATATCAAATTTAAATCAGCATGAAGAGGTGCAAGGCAGAATACCATGATTTTGAGCCTCCAACAAAGACAACTGTGCTGATTGCGGTGCATCTTTGTGCTGCAGCACCAAAACCTGCGGTGACTAGAGCATCCAAAGTAGCACCCAAGCTTGCATCAGGCATGACTATTGCGTGATTTTTGGCTCCAGCATTGGACTAATGAATATAGCCATGTAGTCATCATATATCAATCTTTGGGTGTAAGAGCAGCAATATTTGCACATACATTACAAGAGAACTGGATGTTTATAACAGGAGAAAGATGAAGAACAATTACCTGAACACGTTTCCCAGTAGCAGCAGCCCTTTCGGTTATATATGTGCCAGCCTTGATACCAAAAACAAACAATAAAACAAAGAAAGAAGATATTTCACAAGGACAGGATTAGATAATAATCTCAAGTTCAATCCTAGTGCCTAAAAGAAAATAATGGTAATAAATTGTTTTGATGCATGCATTGTTGTATTAGATCGAGATCCAAAGGTTCTTTCTCTGGGACTAACCGAAAGTACATACATAATTATGTTTATACATAGATCCAATATAAATGTGAGAAAGAATACAAAATTGAAAGACAGATATATGTATATGTTACATAGTCAGGAACACATAAAAAGAAAACAGATTCACAGAAATAAGACAGCTGCTTATAGATTTCATTCTTTTAACACCAAAAATGAAGTAAATGCTTAACTATTGAGCAAACATATGTTAAAAATGGAATTCAAAGAGTGGCATCGTATAACACTTTATCAAATTTATAATATAGAAAATGACCCTCATGTATATAATAACCACGTGAGCTATCAAACATAACAAGCATCCTAAATTCTAATGCCACGTACTGGTGTGTTTATGGTGAAAGTCTCACAGCAAGAAGCAGCTTAAAGACCCTTGATTCTATATCCTAATTAATTAGGATTCATATGTGATGAAGAATTTAGACACCTGCTCTAAGGGGGGAAAAAAGAAATTTAATAAATCATTATTCTTCATTGTTAAGCACTGGATGCTGCTCAAGAAGGGTGCAGATGTTGCAAGACTTTTGATACAAGTGAATTACACCAATCAAACCAAGCAAATAGGTACTGGTACATATACTGGTTGAGACACCTATATGTATACTGGTACATATACATGTGATTTACATGACATATTCTTCTTAAATTATAAAATTGAAAATAAACACTGTTGTGTTCCCGTCCATGAAATTAGAATTAGGTGAACTGAAATTTTAAAGCACACAAGCAGTTGATACACACACAAGTTTGTCTAATGTGCCTAATGTTGATGATTCATCAGGATCACAAGATCTGACAGGAATCACTAACTAAAATTAAATATTAGAGTGCATTGTCATCAAACTTTTTCATGTTTTATTTTGATAAGTAATGAGTGTGCATTATCATCAATTACAACATGTTTTTACTCAACTCAACAATGCCTTTAATCCGAAACTAGTTGGGTAGGCTACATAATGCTTTTACAAATTGTGTTTCATGTTGTTCAAACTATTTATAGAAGATAATAATTTGCTTCGAGAAAGAATTCACAGTTCCACTAAAATTAGGTAAATTAGGTATTACGGTATAAGAACTCTTAGAATTGATAGAAGCCAAGAATTAACTAACACAGAGATAGGACATTATGGTATTGTGAGCAAGTTTCTCAAACACTAATCTGGAAAATAGTAATCACATCCATCTAGATATAAGTAGAGAAAACTTACAGCTTCTGGACCAACAAATGTAATGGCCTTTATTTCGTCATCATCACATATGGCATTAACAATATCCTGGTCAAATTGAGAAGGAAATATTAAATGGAAAATATAACAGTTAGAGACATCTATGCATTAGAATATGTACGTATCATGTGAAACAGTCCGCCAACCAGGGAATCCAGAACAGGGAGACTACGTATATTTAGTTCTATCATAAGTTTAGAACACATCAAAAGTACAAGGTTTAATGACATACAGGTAATGATCATTAAATATGCCATATCACCCCATCAGTGCATTTCTAATCAACATAAGGCAACTTCAGAAAAAATAACAGTCAATGACGAAGTAGAGCTCACATTGGTGCCGTGAATAATGTTTAGGACACCGTTAGGCAAACCCGCCTCCACTGCTAACTCAGCCAATGTCAAGCAAGCCCCTGATCAACAAAAACCCATATTACTTGTTTAAGCGTAAAGAAATGTAAAACATACATACACAAATTTTCTAGGAACAGAAATACCAGAATACATTTCACTGTCAGAGTCTATGTTAATTCCCCGTACCCTCAAAGGCTGCTTACCCGTATTCTTACCCTCTTCGTGAGGTGTACTATTTTTATTGGATAAGTAAAAGACTATATATAAATGAAGGCATTTGAAAAAGGGAATGCCACCCGAGTACAAGCAGAATATACAAAAAGTATGAACAACAGCCCAACAAACCTTACAAAAGGGGAATACATTTGCTTCTTGAGGTGTTTCCAGGATCGATTGCAAATTTTATCGATTTTTAGGAGTGTTTGCTCAAGGGCATAATGTAGGTACAGTTGGGAGGTTTTTTGTATATGCAGGGGCTTTTTTGGTCTTAATTGGGCATAGATGCCTTTAGTTTCCCTTATATGTTGTGTATGCTGCATGTCTACGTGGTTCTCCCCCTTTTTGGCCCATTTTAATGAACAATAATATATCAACAAAAAAATTAATCTTTGAAAAAGTTTTTATTATATTTGTTATTTACCTAGCAAAATAATAGACATAATCATATACATATATAAATGACTAAAATACAATCTGCACCCCAAAGTTTGTAAGTTGTTTAGGTTTACACCAATGTTTAATATGTATCTAAGTGCACCCCAAAATTCTTTTCAGCTAAACAAGATACAGTTTGTCCATAATCAATAAATCATAACCTAAAAATATTAACATCCAGAACTCTGGAAAGTACAGGAGGCAGCAGCACAGAATGGTCAGAAAAATGTCTCACGCACAGGTGAGTGGCAGCGTGTGGCTGTAACATTTAGTGCTTTGTGATCATTTTTCCAAGGCAAGAAACCCTATTTATTCGTATTTTTAATTCATCAACGATTTCTTCATCAATTTGTAAAATCGGACTATGCACCATTAGCGATTCTGCTGACATTAGCGGCGCATTATTGATTATGCTGATATCATTATAAGTTTTATTTTATCTAGTGATGGTTGTGCTAAGGGGATGTAGGCTACGAAACCAACTTGGAAGGTGTAATAAGTATGTAGAAGATATGAGAGGAGAAGAGAAAAATGAGGAAACAAGAAAGAGAGGAAGTGAGCAACTTACAACACCATATCCATATCCCATATATATATATATATATATATATATATATATATATTACAAAGTATCCAACTTTTTTTTTGATGAGTACAAAACTATCCAACTTAAAAGGTTCTGAACTTAGAATAGGATATGAATAAATTGACACATACTTAACAAATTCCTGCTCTTGAATTTAGTTAATAACGGTACTAGAATGATCAAGGAATTCATTAATTAAACACAGAATGGATACAAAATCACCTGGATCTTTCTCTGATGGCTTTAGTATAAAAGTATTGCCGCATGTTACTGCAATAGGAAACATCTGCAGGAAAATTATACATTTTAGTTATAATATCAGGAGGGCACTGAAGTCTCTCAAGCCCCAAGAAAACCATTTATCTGATTAAGGAAGCTTAACACATAGCAAGAAATGGCCATAAAGATGCTACTAATAGATTTTGTCTCAATAACACCCTAGCCAGAAAGGCAGAAACTTGTTGGCAAGCTCACCAAGGAGGCACATAAAGTACTCATATCATCTAGAAAGTGAATAGGACTATAGGAGTACCATCCATAAAGAAACTACAGCAAAGAAGAGGGGCACGAGAAAGAGACAAAATTAAAAGTATTTACAGGCTTACCCACAGTGGAACCATTGCAGGAAAGTTGAAAGGACAAATCCCAGCACAAATACCAAGTGGCTCTCTTATGTTGTAAGTATCAATTCCATTCAATACATTCGAAACAAACTCCCCCACTTGCAGATTTGTAATTCCACAGGCCTGTTCTACCACCTCTATGGAGAAATAAATCCAAAATCTTAATAGCTCGGACATCAGAAAATTGAGATTGAGATCGATCTATTTTTTGAAATTATAAGACACAAATGATACTAACCAAGTCCATAGAGCAAATCACTATGTGCATCCTTCAATGTCTTGCCCTGCTCAATAGTTATATTCAGGGCAATCTTGTCCTAGGCCATAGTTACAGTGAGTCAAATTAATAAATAAAAATTAGTTGAGAAAATAGTAAATGAGAATCCAGTAAAAACTTACAATGTCTCTTCGAATAAGTTCTTGAAACTTGAACATAATCCGTTGACGAGTTGTAAGTGCTGTGTTTCGCCA
Organism: Panax quinquefolius; assembly: GCA_020205615.1. Taxonomy (NCBI): domain Eukaryota; kingdom Viridiplantae; phylum Streptophyta; class Magnoliopsida; order Apiales; family Araliaceae; genus Panax; species Panax quinquefolius. The sequence continues at coordinate 117,844,932 of CM035158.1, read as the reverse complement.
CGACGGAAAAGCCCGTTTTGCTGCAAAGACTGCAGCCCTAAATTCTTCAGAGGTAGTTACAGGAACTTGAGAGACGACTTCTTGTGTTGCCTAGTGTTAATTGACAAAAACTTCTTCGAATTATTGCCAAAATTTACAAAAAAATAAATGTAACTTTTTTGGATTTCAAGTACTTACAGGGTTTATAACATCGATGGATGTTGATGAATGTGAATCAACAAATCTACCTCCAATCAGATTCGGAACCCTCTGAAAGACATAGAGGATGAGTTCTAGTCAAGTCCTAAAAAACACACTAAAAAATAAACACCCATCACCCCCTTCCCACCTAGAAAAGACGAGTCAAGAAAAAAACCAATGATGTACGGTAGTGTTATTCTTTTCCTCTTTTGGTTTTTAGGGGTGGCAGGAGGCATAAAGTCAGAGGTGCTACCATCTCTTTTCTCTTCTTTCCCAAATTATTTTATTTTTGATAATTCCAGTTTAGATTATTATTCTAGTTTTTTTCTAGTACATTTCTTATTTCTTAATTTGTAACTTCGGGGTACGTACATTCGAGCAAGTAATCAAGCTGAATGCAGGAATCAAGCTGAAGGCACATTCGAGTAAGTAAACTTGCAACACAGCTTATCCTTCAAGCCACAACATCATGCACACCCAAAGAATGGTATAGATAAAAGGGGAGGGACGAATGAATGACTGATGCTTGTTTAGTTCAAATGTTCAATTGATGCAGGTGCAATTATGACATATTTTGGAGCAAAATACTTTTCATTCTACAGTAATTTATAATTTTACACTATCTCTATCCTGCAAAGATTTACCCCATATTTCTGGGTTTTTAAGAATGGATTATAAGATGGCACAAAAGTATTTATACATTATATTTCTATTATCAATATTTTTGTATATTATATTATCAACTATATTAAAAATATATTGAAAAATTAGTGTATAGACTATAGCCATGTTTTTGGCACATCCTAAATACCGGTGAAAATAACCTTAAATAAAGTGGTCTATTTTATGTAATGGAGTGAGTATTATTTAGGGGTTCAAGTAATTTTCCTTTTTTATTTATTAAATTAAATTGTGTGACTAATAAGATTACAGTTACTGAATGACTAGGTTTTATTTTCTTAAGGTTTTCTTTCTTGTTTTCTAAGAAATAGAGGCCATAAAGCGCTATAAGAAACTTTTAATGATCAGAAAGATATTGGATTCTTTTTTCAAAAAAAGAGGAGATTTTATAAAGATGACAAAGAGGAATTGCAATGCATATGAAAGACAAGAAGTCCTCCAAAAGAAAACAGGTAGAAAGATGCCATCCCAGTGTCAGTCAAACACCACCTCCCAATCAATATGACCACTACATTACGAAACTCCTCGAAAAGCTTCCATTGAGGCGGCCAAACAGACACACATAAGAAAACCATTTCCAAAAGTAAACCAACAATCATTGACCAATCACAAAAATCCTAATGCAGATCCCCCTCCCCCCTTTTCCCCACTACAGTGCAAAAAAAATGATAAAAGAAAGAGAAAAAAGTTGGTTTTAGCTTTTGAGCTCTTCCAGGAACTCTAAGGTTTTGCTTATTCAGCACATTTTTAGAGGTTTTTGATTTGTTTTCCTCTAAGAAACTTAGGCTCCAAGATGAATGGAAATGGGAATTCTCCACCTTGTGCTACCGGCTACACCAAACAAAAATGAAAAAGTTGGAATGTAAAACAAATACAACTATGACTCTATGAGAGCCTATAGACTCGATAGTATTATGGATCAAGACCAGAAAACTTCTAACACAGCATAGAAGAAAATTTGATATATCAAAGGAAAAGTAAGCTAAGCGGAGTTCTCCGCCAATCTATGGTTGTTACACAGAAGATGATAATGTGGCTGATTTTGGTAGTACCTTCATAATAGCCTCTTGATTACTTTTTTATGCCCAGTACCGAAATATGTCTTGTAAGTTTTGCCATTCCCTCCTAATCACAACGACGGTCACTTTTGGTGATTTTAAGCAAATTAGGAAGTAATTTTACCTAAAACCTTAGTTTATGATCAGTTTTCCATTTTACATACATTGTAAAAAATCCCACTTTACCCTTAGGATAATCCAATTTTAATATACACAATGTGCTTGTACTTGGTCCACCATTTTAAAGGTACTGTGGTCTTTTTGTCATGCAGTCCCTTAATCTTATGAGAGAGTGCATTTATTATCAAACAATAACGTAATTCAAAAAATGACCATCTTTTCGAAACAGAACAAGTATCTACCGAACATCAAAATAACTAGTTCACTAAAACAAACAGAATGATTTATGAATAACTTTATTAAAGGGTTGGTGAAATCTATAGAAATGTATAAATTTCTGAAACGTCAACTTAAAATTTCATATTCTAAGACATCATGACAATACCTCGACCTTTATGTAGCTTATTTGAAGATGTCTCCGTTCCCCATAACGTCCTACTTGCTAAGGAATATTAAACAACGTACTTATTGGATAATACAGTCTTAAAAAGAAAATTTAAAAGAAAGTTTAAAAATTGCCGAGAGATTAGGGTGGAAATACAAAGATCTCAAACAAGGCCTTTACAGAACTGCTTAAAATCAGTAAGTGGCATTGACATTATGGAAATAGTTTCCAAACTACTAGAAGATACAGTTTTGGGCATGTGTCTTACTAAAGTAGGGATTTCTGGCTGAACTATATATTGTGGATATTGTGTTTAAGGGGGCTTACATACTTGAACACCACCTGAATAAAAATTAATGGATAAACTAGACTTACCAGGACCTTGAGAAGGCAGGGAGCATGGTTCATACTACTCCCAATACTTAAAAACTTGACCTTAAACCGCTTGGATTATCTTTCTGTCTCTCACTCTTCCCACAATAAGTTAAGAATAGGCTTTGAGTTTAGTTGAATGTAAGCTTACTGAAGGGTAGCGTCTCTTCCAAGATGGCTCAGCAGTAGATGTTGAGGAATGAGAGTTCCCCTCAGCAGACGTCTCAGGTCTCAACGTTTTCAATCTTCTTACTGCACAGAAACATACAATAATCATTTTTGAAAGAAAGTACAAAAAGAAGGATTAAACTATATTTACTGCCAGTTTTTCTGCAAAGAACATGAGTAGAGAACTGTTTGCTTTGGAACTTATATTGAAGTTTCTACTTCAAATGACACAAGTAAATGCCTTTTTCTTTTCCTTGTTTAAATAATAATGCAATATACTAATACCTATGTAAGAACCATCAGAGTACCTCTTTGCTCCTGCCAATCTGGCCTAAATTAGAGTTGGTGTCATCATCCTTCACAACGGCACAGACTAAACTGGGTAGTAACCCATGTGCATGAGATGTATACAGACAAACAATTTAACTAAAAAGAAAAAGAAGAGAATATTCTATTATTAACAGGTTTATGGTTCAATACATTCAGGTAATGCAGAGCAAATGACATTGAGAATGCAAATTCAGAGCAACAATCCTACATGAGAAATAGTTTCTTAGAGCATCTGTAACACCCTTGTTTAGATAAGTTCGCTCCCATGTCTCACACAAGCAGAGATCGAGCACAATAAAGAAGTGCAGAATATGGACAAGATTGCAAAAGATATCCCCACTTGTTGCATAGGAGGCACAGTAATCCATAACAGGAAACCTAGCACTATGAAAGTATCGTCCATTTCTCAATTCAATAATTCAGTAAGTATGATGACTAACTATTACCGGGACAATTGACCGGCCCAGGCAGGTTATAGTCCACTTAAGCCTGTAAAAGGACATTTAAAACTCAAGCCAAAATCCAGAACTAAGCCTTGCTTCTTGGCATACACATCGACAGATCTAGCATATATATTAGCCTGAAAATATGCCAGCTCAGCTTTAAATATTTGACAATAGGCATGCTGCAGTTGTAGGCAGATTGGAAGCATTTCGTAAAGATACAGTGCTAGGCATTAGTTTTTAAGGTTGGTGGTCATGATATAATCAGATCGAGCCAAGTCCACAAAACACAAATATTGGAACTGATCTTGGGCAGGCTAGAATGGAGTCTCGTGATATTCATAAGATCTCATCCACGAGATGTCAGTACGCAACAGTATATCAATTATAAATTCTGAATTCAGATAAATTTTCTACTTCTAGCTGCGGAAACCATATAAAATAAAAGGACAATTTAATCATCATTAAGCAATGTATTAGCACCAACTCCAAATTTGATATTTGTAAAACAGTGATTTTCTTATAAAGAAAAAATGATATATCTTCAAACAGTGATTCGATAACAAAGATCAGGAGGCATAAACTGACCAAATATATAATCCACGCTTGAGGACATCTTCTAATCTACAGGAAGAGTAGGGAAGGTTTATAACTTGAACACATGACTTCAAATCTCTTACTTAGCTCCCCCGACTTCACAGAAGGAAAAAAAGAAGGGAGAATAAAGACAACAATGAAACTGAAAGTCTTTTACGTGTATATAGTTTTTAAGAATTGTAAAAAGAACAAGTGGTAATAAATGATGATGGTGACAATGATGGGGGGAAAACAGAAAGTAAGTACAAATTCAGGAGAGCTAGGATGGCAGAGACTAAAACCTGTAAGATTTCCTTGTCGAAGCTTAGCTTTGACGTTGTAAACATGTTTCGGGGTAGATAAAAGCTCTGGATTGCTTTGTCTCAGTCTCTTTAGAATCTGGCGTGGTTTTAAACCGGCTTCTGTCATCTCTTTAATTAGCATCACTTCTTTCTCTGTGAAGCGACGAGCAGACGGATGTTGTGTAATATCTTTTAAAGCTTCATGATTGTGTGAACCATTTTTTATTGTAAGTACCCACACAACATCATCCTTTTTCCCCAAAAGTTCAAAAGGACAATTTGTAAGACGAGAACCAGATTTTCTATTGCGAGTACGTTCACCAGAGTCCTTGTCAACAGGTTTACGCCTATTTCGATAAACACCTCCTCTGTCACAGCCAAGCACTACCACTTTGTCCTTCTTAGACTGCTTAATTGTAACAACATATCCTTGTGATATACCAAAATCCCCAACATACTGAATTAGCTCTTCACGATCAATGAAACTTCCAGGTGGAGGAGGAAGCATCTGTGGGGTTTCAGATAGCTCTGCATAGCTTTCCATGAGCAATGATGGAAACAGAACACCTGCATTGAGATACCGTGAACACGTATCTCAGAAACATAAGAAATATTACTAATACTCTACCTAGTTTCTCAACGAGAAAGAGGAGCCTAAAATGTCTAATATTTTATTACAATGCAGACAAATAGTACTCATCTCAGTTAGTATTACCATTAGCTGGTCAACCCGTCGTCTCTCTGTTATATTGTAATGAAAGTGGACCACAAATACACATATAATTGATTAAGCAACATCAGCAAATCTACCAACTTATTGTACCCCAAATTGGTGGTAAGATTCCTTAAATAAAAATATATGTAACTGGAAAGGGGCCTTTATGCACCATTTGGAATGACTAACTTAGTTTTCCTTCTAATAACCTCCACACCACTTAGAATGAAATCAACATTAATAAATACATCCAATGAAAGATATACTCCCTCCGTTTAAAAATATAATATCATTATTGACTTTTTCAAGTCAATTTGAGCCATTTTCAAACTAAAAAATGACATAAATTCATTTAATTTTGGTCCATACAATGATAAATATTTTAAACTATCTAAAAATACTACAAACTATAATATGTATTGTTTAGTAGTTTAGTAATTGTTAATGAATCATGTTTGAAAATATCACAAATTAACTTTCAAAAGTATGATCATTTAATTTGGAACGGAGGAAGTATCTAGGTCTACTTATCTAAGCACCTTTCAATTTGAAAATAAAATAAAAATAGATTAAAAAAAGTTTTTCCGTGGGGGGTAAGAATATTGTATTAAAATTTCATTTCAAAGCCAATTTCCAATACATATTTATTATTGTTTGAGTTTAAGTCATTAACTAGTTAATACTAACATATACTAATTTATAGAAAGAAATTATAGATTCTCTACATTTAAAATACTTCAAGATAGTTTATTTAAATATCATACGACTCATATCTAATTTGTCATGTGAAACCTTTTTGGTTAGAAAGCAGACATTAAGGATTCGATCTGGGTACTAATTTCACATATGAAAGTGTCTTTTTCCCATTTTATGGGGAATTTAGAATAAGTGCAATGCTAGACTGTTTAGAGAAAGTTGCTCCTCTTTTAAGTTGTTGAATGATAGAATTACGTTCCTTGCTTCTCTATGGGCTTCTTCTATGGGGCCTTTAGAGGTATCTCAATGACTGATTTGTGTAGAAATTGGAGTGCTGCACTTTTCTAAGTGCTCTTTTTATTTTTGTTTTTCAGTACGATGAGGGTGGACGTCTTGTTCCCCTTTTATTGTATCATTTCTTTTCTATTAATAAAATTTCTTCTTTTAACAAAAAAAAAAAAAGTAAAATGGGTAAATTGTGGATGTTTGAAATGGAATATGAAAAGCTATCCAAGCTTTAAAGTTTACATAATTTTGGAAACTCATTCCTATCTAGATAGATATATATACATAAAAACGCATAAATGATCTTACAAATTGATGAGACAGATTTTGACAAATATACAATCAATCTTCTAATTCTAATACATCTATATATACCCATTAATTTAGACTCCTTCACACATAAAAAACTCCTTATAAAAAAATAAACATAAGTAAATAAATCAATTAACAGTAGGCAAAGAGTTGTGAAGCATACCACAAAAAATATTCAAAATATTTTCCTCCTTCCTTCGTATCTCTCTTCTTCTTAATTTTTCTCTCTTTTTCCCAATCTCCTCTCTCTCTCATCCTTTCATTTTCCTCTGTCCTTTTCATTGACCAATAGCTAAACATATTAATTGTAAAAATAAATGCACACCCATTTTTAAAATATTAACATGTGTCCAATGAAATGCTAATGCACCTCCATATTTGACATGTGTTACACTGTTATCTACCCATTTTTAATATAATGAATTTCCAACTTATACATTAATCCTCAATAATATTATATATCTAAATCTATACATGTTTAAATAACCTTTTAATTCCATTAATAAATCTACATTTATATCAGATATTATAAAATAATAATATAAATCCTCCTTAATTTATTTTAAATTAATACTATGTTTTACCAATATAAAAATTTATCTTAATCAATTTCAAATCGTTTAAATCCTGATAAGTCTTATTAATTAAACTAAATTTTATTCTAATCTTTAATTCGTCCTAATCACCTAAAATAAAAACCTAAATACTCATTATTTGGGTCAGGCTGTCACAGTGGACAACTTGTGGCACATTCTTCCTTTTACCTAAAATTAATAACTAAATACTTGTTAGTTGAGTCCCGCTGTCACAGTAGACTCCTTGTGCACCCTTTACTTGTAATTTCCTTCTTCTTCTAATAAACTTCTTTTTTGATCTAAAATATCTGTTGATATCCCTATTCCTTATCTGTTCTAAAACCTGCTACATGTATCATAACTCCTAATTCTATTCAAATTTCACGTGAATTCAACATTTACATTGTATTGACAGCAAAATAAATTACAGTAGTCAGCACAGAGTTTGACACAAATTTAGGAGTAACGATCTCTACACTAACCAAACACAAATTTAACAGTATAAATGATCAATAACATTCTGCATAATCCCACATTTCTGATGCAGAAAAAAAAATAGATTTACAAAAGGCAGCAAAATAATTGCAGAAAAACAAAATTCACCAAAGACAAGTATGCAGCAAAGTACATCATCAAAAGGAACTCGTGCAGCACAAACACTGAGCATATGGAAGCAAAAGAAGAAAAACAATGGATTAATTCCTGACTATCTTTTTTAGGAGGGAGGAGTGGCAAAATGAAAAAAAGATAAAATGCACCAACTCCTTAAACTTTGATTAGAAAAAGGGTAACAACAATTAGAGAATAAAAACAGAGAGAGATGAAGAACAAGACAAATTATGAGGGTGGCAAAGATGATAGTGGGATAAAGGAATTCTTCTCAACCTTGACGCAACAAAGACTGATTGAGAAGGGGCTCACTAGAATTTATTATTATGCAATTTAAGAAGAGGCCAGTGCAGGCGCCTAAGCTTTGACATGGTTTGAGAGCAGGAAAGGCATTATAGGTGCAAGCTTGGGGTGCCTTTATTAATGATCATCACCTCGTCAGTTCCAAATTCTTCATAACCTCATACCAAACTTCACAACTCCGCAATATAGATTTCAAAACTTCGCAAAAGAATAAAAAGATGCTCAACATACGTCACTCAATCATTGTAGTCCTATAGTTAAATGAGAGTCATCAGTGATAACATGTCAAAAGACGGGACATGTATCTCGTTAAAAAGACAAAAGGGATCTTTCCCTTAATTTTATTATTTAAGTACTGATTTAACAGGTAATCATATTCCAGGGACAAAAGTTGCACCTTAGTTTTGCGAGTGGCGGGACATATTACTCAAGCTTATAGGATTTTGACTTTCTATGTACAAACATATTTCAAGTATCCTGAATATAAAAAGATAATTATAATTCACAGATTTTTGAAGAATTTCCTTGCAGACTCATTTCTTGTCAGATTACAAATGCATGTCTATATAGGAAAAGAATCCTATATATATAGGGAGAGGAGAACAAGTTCTTTAAAAGAAGGACTTCCCGTCGTTAAGTTGAAACCTTTTAAGCTGACAAAGTTAGCTTTTTGGATGCAGAGTCATATCAAGACTCTGTCTACATTTGTGAACTTCATGGAGGGGATGAGTGGAAACTAACTAGATAACCTTATACATATCTTGCATACATAGTTCAATTCCATTTGAAACCTATTTTGCAACAACTCGAGCCAGCCTGAGCCTAAATCAAGGCTCAATCAACCGCAGCTATAGCAGCTTGGATCATCTTGGTTCACCAAAATGTCCTAACAAGTTATCCATCCAACATATTCATATTTGGGATTGGGTTATTACAACTCCCTCGCTGACATTCTCGCCATACCCAGTCTAACCCTAACTCTCTTTAGATGTGAAACCTAGATCAACTCCCTTTATCATTCACCTCCCAAAGAAATTTATTACCACCAATGTTTTTCTCCCACATGTCCCCTTGTGGGTAACAGCAAGTAAAGTACCACATTTTCACATTATTAAGTCCGCTCTGATACTATTTGTAATAATCCATACCAGACCCCAAGCCAAGATAGAGACTTAATCTACAATCCCTACTGCAAAATGAGTCATCTTGAACACCACAAATCGGATGTACTCAAATTTGGACAGTCAATTTGGGAAGGAGGGTTTAATAATTACCCTCTTTTGCTACAAAGTAAGTGGAATGGCAAGATGAAAAGAGATGGAGATCAGCTATCAAATTTAACACCACCTTGCAAGAACAATAGAATCGTTCATCTTATCCAATCTCTAATACTTGGGATCTTAAATGATCACCGATAAACCTAAAATAACCACTCAATAGTTCCTCAACACATGTTCACCTCCACTCAGAGGTCATCTAGGACATTTACTTCCTCACCTGGAGGGCAATACCAGACCTTTCCCCTAAAGGCAATTTGGATATCTCATCCTACTAAAAGGGCACCCTGTGAGTTTCCCCTCCAAAGGCCAAAGTAGACCTTTTTCCACCAATTCATCCCTATAAATACAGGCCCTCCCCCCATTTCTAAGGTGAGTTCTATCATTTTGGCAATTTTGCTCTTGTTCATCTCCTAAACCTTAAGAGCTTAAGCTATCATCACAAGCATATGCTCACTTAAACTTCAGAGGTTCCCAAGGCATCCCTTTAGAGTCTTGTTAACCTCCAATGGTTTTGCACACAGGTGTCACGCTCTCACTAGCCCACTCTCACTCCTACCGGACCATCTGAGCCCCACAGCTCACTTCCTCTAGACCACTCTATTCCAAGCCCTTCTCCATCCCGTCCAAAAACCCAACCGAACCAGATTCTGTATTAACAATCACAATCACAAAATCACTATATCCAAAAAATTATTGTCCATTTCATAAATTTCCAAATGTAAACATGCACAAAGTACAATCTTAAAGAACTCTTATTCAAACTCATAAACACAAATTTAATCAAGCAAGTGTTCCTCAGTATTTTCATCGAGGGAGCTGAAAATAAAGAGAACGGGAAAATTCGTTACCTGCTACTCGCAATTACTATTGTTTTCCGACATTTCCTGAATAACGGAGAAAGGAAACATTTGAGAGCATATTGTTACCGGAGAAAGCAATTGGCCAGTGATAAAAGACGGTGTTTTAGGGCTTTTTTGTCAACTTTCCGATACTCAAAAAGTGAAAGAGGCTCTTTTTGTTGGTGAAGAGAGTCGAACCGGGAACTTAACGAGACTCCATTGTCGGAGTGCATTAATTTGTGAAAAGCTTCTGCATTTTTAGGAAAATATATGGCTTAAATATAAATAATTATCCTAAATTATTAATATTTTTTTGATCGGTAATTAATTTTTAATTTTTTCAATTAGATCATTAAATTATTAAAAAAATTACTTTCGTTCAATTAAAATTGTCACGTTATAAATTAATGACGTGACCCGCTGACTAGGCTAACCAATTATAATTTAATCATCTGATTAAAATAATTAAATGATCTATCACCAAGATTAAAAAATGAATAATTCAGGGTAATAATTTATATTTAAGTTTATTTTTTTAAGTACACGTAGACATTCATTAGCTTAGTTAGCGGAGTTACGTCATCAATTCATTAGTCTAGTCTTTATAACGTGATAAGTTCAATTGAATAAAAGTAAAAAAAAAAACAATAATAATTTAATAATCTGATTGAAAGGTTGATCATCGAAGTAAAAAAATATTTATAATTAAAAAGCGAATGAATAGTTCGCTTTGTGCTCACCGCGTGGTAGCGTAATTAGATAATTATATTTATATTTAATCCAAAATATAATTAGAATAAACACGTTTTATTTATTTAATTTTTGTGTGTCTAAAACAGAGGCTCCCTTTTTCTATATATATTATTTTGTAAGATAATTTGTTTTACATTGGGTACCCTTTGTTTAACAAAAAAAAAAAAGAGTCTTATTTGACTTTTTAAAATTAATTTATTAAGTTTAGAATTTGAATTTGACATGAATACATTTAATTTAATTTTATATAAGTGCAATTATCGTAAATTATTAAAAATCCCTGAAGTTATAATATTTATTATTTTTAATTTTTTCATAAATCATGCCAATTTTAAGATTCAAATTTTACAAGTTAACTAAAGAAAACTAAAATGAAGATTTAAGTTTCATATAAGTTACAATTCTATATTAGTCATGAAAACAAATAAAGTGAATTCGTGAAGTTAGTTTGTTTAAATAGAAAGTTACCAATATGTACTAGTTAAAGGCTAGTAAATTTAAGTAAATAAATGAGTTAATTCTTAATTAATTAAGAGTAAACTAAAAAAATGATTAATTAGTACAGTCAATAAAAAAAGTAATTGATATTTTTCACAAGTAAATTTGATAGTTCCATAAGTTTCGTGAATATTAAGTGGGATCCACCCTCATGTGAGAAAGTACTTTGTAGAACTAACAATTTTACTTGTGAAAAATATAAGTTCCCATAAAAAATAATGAAATTGTTAAATCCACAATAAAAATTATTATTTCCACAACAAAAGTGTCGCTATAAATCTTATAACGACGGTTTTCACTGTCGCTATACACCTACAATGACACTTAAAAAATTGTGGATTTAACAATTCTCAAAAATAATACTCAATGCACAAATGTAAGCATATTTGATATTTGAGGAGGGTGAAGTGAATAATTAAGCATTCTTCTATTTTAAAAATATCTGTAATCTTGTAAACCAAGTAATCAACAGTAACAATGTACCCTATAACAAGTTAGGAGGTAAAAATTATTTATTTTTAAAAAAAAAAACTACATGCAGCATTGTACATAGTCATGTTCCATTAGCCAAAAGAATGTCCTAAGAAGAACTCTGGACCATTCAATGGCAGCTTCATGCATAGCTAGAGGTAATCTCTCTGCTGGAATCTATTTTATAAGGATGTTCTGCCTGATCTGATTGGTTGAAACTGCATGTTCATGTTAAACTATAATTAGTGTTTATTAATTAAGCTGCATACTAATTACTGATAAGGGTGTAAACGAACCGAGTCGATCCGAGTATTGAGTTGCTCAGATTTGGTTCATAAAATTTATCGAGTATAAAATAAGGTTTGATTGAGGCTCATTTAGCTACCGAGTCGAGCACGATTTCAATCTCATTTAGCTACCGAGTCGAGCACGATTCCAAATCGAGCCCGAGCAGTTTGAATTTTTTTAACAAATATGATCCGAGTATAATTAGAAAATTATAATTTGAGAAGGTTCGAGTAATTTATCGAACTTTAAAATGTGCTCATATTTGACTCATTTATATTTTGAGTCGAGCTCGAATCGAACTTTTAATCGAAATGATAGCATTTAATCGAGCCCAAACCTGCTTTGCTCATTTTTTTGCCCTTTAATTCTTCGATGAGTACTAAGTATGAAAATTAGTTATAGAGAATTAATAAACTTTACTTACCAAAAAAGATAATTTATCTTTATGAAAGTTAAATAGAGTACGACGTAGTTGTTGTTGAATAACGCTTCCTTAACATAGATTTAAATCAATTAATAATAGAATAATGTTACATACACAAACTATTCTATAAATATTTTATAAATTACTGATTTGACATATTCCACTTCAGCATATTTATCAACAAATTGCTTCAATGTAGTTTTCGAACCCGCATAAAAAATTGAGGTATGCCACATCAACAATTTATAAAATATTTATATAATAGTTTGTCTGTAGCATTACTCTTAACAATATAAGGTATATAGGCACTGAGAAACACAAATATATGCATGCGGAAAATGATATATATATATATATATATATATATATACAAAATTCATGACCAAATTGAATTCCGACTAACATGAAACTCAAAGTCACAAGATAAAATAATAGTGTGTAGGTTTCTCCCTAATTCCTTCATATCCGATGTATATGCATATGTCAACATTTATTATCGACATCAAAATGTGTCCATAAAGAATATTTAAAGTCAAATTTCCATTTCAAAATATGTCCATTTTTATTCATATTACATTCCAAATATTTATTCTTTTTCTTTTTGTGCTTCTCAAAACAAAGCTCTTTATTTTCACTTTGAAGAACCATAAAATGACTACTTGAGCCATTGTAATGGCCACTCCATGAAACAATTTCTATTTAAGAAAACTAAATTAGGATATTAAACATTAATATATTATGCTACAAAACATAGGTCACAGATCTGAATTAGCTAGGGGGGAAATATAAGTACTATTTCTTGAATCTATTTGCAAATTAAAGAAGTGGTTACATCCAAGAAGCATTCGGTAATACTAGTTGTTTTTAAGTAACTATAAAAGCAAAAAACTACTTGTTTCCCTTTTGGAGAATCCACATTTTAATAGTTCATGCATTGTTAAGTAGCGTGAAGATGCACAATACAGGTCCCAAATACTGGTTTACAAGAGAAGTACAATTTAATGGAGAGAATACATATTGATCTAATAAAAAAAGGTATGTATAAATGATGTATTTCAAACTTAAAGTTCTAATGCAGCTAATGCTTATATACAGAAGTAACACTTACAAAAGCATATATACGGAGTAAACAATGTAGAATTAAAAACTTACAATGGTGACAAACCCATGTCAAGGGAACTAACTAGCCCATCTTCAAGAGCATCCTCAAAGTTGGTATCGAGTAAACTTAAAGCTTCATCAATTCCTTCTGATTGATCCCCTTCATCATCCTTCGAGTATAGCTTTATCTTTCGCTTCAACAACCTTACCTGATTTTCCAAGAGGCTTCTTTCTGACTCATGTTTCATTGCAACCCACCGCAATGACTGAATGACCTCCTGATCATGAAGTTGCTTCTCCTCCGCCATTCTCCGATATTGATTGGCCTCCATTTCAGTCAAACTCTTCTCATTTTGAAGGCGCAAAATCATTGCCATTGTTTCCTCGGTGGCGTTGTAGCTGCCATTCTTTCCTTCTCAAGCTCCAAGTAAGCAGCATTTGCCCGGTCCTTCTCAATCTTAACCAATTTTCTCAATTTCATAACATCAAATTCTTCATTCTCATCATAGGACTCAAGTTCATCATCACTATCACCCACACATTCTTTGTTTCCATCCAATTTTTCAATCATCAATTGGTTTGAATTCTTCAAGGGATTCAACAATCCACATTTGCAAGATGAGTTCTTTGAATTGCATTTCCCAATAAAAACATCTTTTGAACTAAACCCATTTCTTAATTCACTCGAAACCCCTCCAAAACCACGAAGAAATTGAGTGAAAAAACCCCAGTAGTGCCAACCAAATCCCAAACCAAACAACAAAAACAAACCCAAAACATAAAAAACCCGTCTAAAACACCCAAATAACAAAAACCCACATCCAAAATCACTGTCCAAAAACTTCAAATATGAAACACAGTCCATCAAGACAAAACCCATAAATTTTCTTGAGAATCTCTTGTAGAAGTAAGGACAAAGCAAACAGTAATCAGTAGATAAATGTGACCCAAAATTTTCAATTGACTTTAGGGGGTTTTCTTTAATTTAAATCACGACTCAAATTCAACAAAACTTGAACACAATTTAGAAACCTTAAAGAGTATCTTAATCTACATTTACTGTTTTATTAGTAGCTCACCAAATGATATAGTGAGAGAAAAAAAAGGCATAGAACAACTGACCTTGTTATTGACTTACAAAATAGTAGAAATGTAGAGAGAAAGTGTTGGCCATTTGGGGAGTGAGAAACGGAGGCCTGGAGTTCCAGGAGAAATTAAATGTTTATGAGAGTCAAAAATGGTGGATTTTCAGATTTATGAAGAAAACCGTTTGAAATGGGCACGCCATTACATTTTAATGTGATGAGCATTTTGGTAATTTTCGAGAGGGGGAAGGGGGTGTGCTGACACGCATTCATTGGTGGCAGTTTGGTGTTATGTCACTTTAGTCTCCTAACTAGAATAAATCTCATATACACAAAAATATTTATGGGAAAATATTAAATTAAATGAAGTGAAAAAGAATTATGCTTACTAAATTATACTAAATTAAATTTAGTTAAAATGCAAGATATGATTTGAGTAAAAATGTTTTATGCACAAAAGTTATTGTTCTAGGATAGAGTTTGAATTAATAAATTGGGAATTATTTTCTAAAATGGATGCTTAAAAACTTGGAGCAGCCATAGCTGAACATGAATGTAAGTCAATATTTGCATTTCTGGTAAAATGATGGTCTGTCAGTTGGACTTTGAAAGAGTGTAGTAATGTGAATTGAGATTGTCACAATTTGAGCTGGTTGTTACTCCCTCCCTTTCCAAAATTCAAGATAAACTTCATGTCATTTGATATAAATATATATATAATTTTGATAGTGACGAAAAAGAAAATTATATCTTTAATTTTAGTACGGAGTATATGTAATTATTCATCCCACAAGCCACAACCATAACAGTGACCCAAAAGCCAATCCAACCCTTTGTTGCTTTCGCTTGGACTGGAGTATTATTTGCATAGTTTCCCTGTTTCCAACTAAAAGAATGTAATACCAAACCTTCATGCTGTTTACATACATGTTAAAGATTCAAGAACAAAGGTTCAAGTATTTGTTAAATCCTAATGACTTGGTCAGAAGCTATAGAAAGAGATGGCCTATGCTCTTGTCCCATGAGCAGTATTTTATGTCTTGTCCTTTTGGTATTAAATAAAAACAATATCCAGTTTTTTTTTTGTTTTTTTTTTTTGTTTCTATGGAGATTGCAAGTACTACAACATTAATTTCAAAGTTGCCAGATATATCCAGTTTGGTAGATGACTTGAACGTACTAACGAAATACACATCGTTAAAGAGATGATCTATTCTGCAATACAGTTATGAAGTTAAGATAAAACCATAGAATGAATTATATATATACACAAAAGGGAAAATTGAAACCAAAAAATCCGAATACCTCAAATACAGAACTAAGTTCTGCTTGCACACAATAAATTGCTGGTCCAACAAACTTATTTTGTATCCGAAGAAGCTGGAAATAAAGAGTTGAGCTCATTGGAACTCAAAGAATGATTTTGTGAGTTCTCATAACCAGCAGCACCAGATGTTAATGAAAGAGATTCCGAACAAATATCCACTTTAGCAATTGTATAAATTAACATGGGCATTGTAGATGCCAGACTGGGGAGTGGAGCTTCAAAATTCAGCACTTGAATTGCTTGCCTTATTGAAGGCCGGAGCTTGTGATCCGGATGAGCACACCAAAGCCCAACAATTAACAAGCATTTCAACTGTTTCTCATCATAATCTGCAGAAAGTTTTGGGTCAGCTGCTTCAACAAGCTTTCCTTCTCCATGGAGGTGCCATACCCACTCAACAAGAATTACCTCACCTTGTTTGGCCTTGGGGTTGATGGGTTTTCTTCCTGAGGCTATTTCCAAGGCAACAATACCGAAGCTGTAGACATCTGTTTCCTTGCTAACCTTTCCTGTCAAGACACATTCCGGGGACATGTAGCCCATTGTCCCTGCCAAAATAGTGGTTTCTGATTCTTTTCCATGGTCTGCAAGCCTAGCTAACCCAAAATCCCCTAGTTTAGCATTGAAATCTGAGTCCAACATAACGTTACTTGATTTAATATCCCTACGCAGCACGCATTGTTCCCATTCTTCGTGCAGATATAGCAATGCTGATGCCAAGCCTCGAGCAATGTTATACCTCATCATCCATGTCAAGAACATAATCTTTTTGAAAAGATGGAAATCTAAGCTACCATTGGACATAAACTCATAAACAAGGAGGAGTTCTCTTTCTTCGTGGCACCAACCGATGAGCTGCACCAAATTCCTATGTCTCACCTGGCTGACAATCCTTACTTCTGATGCGTACTCCTTTATCCCCTGTTTGGATCCCTTTGATACCCTCTTCACAGCAACATAGGAGTTTAATTGACTCAAGAAACCTTTATAAACCCCACCAAATCCCCTTGTCCAATCTTCTCTCCTTCTGCAAAGTTCTTTGTTGCAGCCAGGGGTCCCAGGGGTCCACGGTCCCTGTCATGAAAATTTTTTATGTCTTAGGAGGGTCCAGAACTTGAAATTCGTAAGTCAGGAAATTCAGGGTCTACCGGTAAGAAGAAGGATGGGAAGAAAAAAAAAATTTTTTTATAACTTAGGATTAGGTTGTTTGACTTATTTCGTAATAGCAACACAAAACAAAAAAAATATTTCTCATGTATAGTCGTGTTCGTATGTATTTTTTCTAAAAGTCATGATGGCCCATTAAGTTTACTAAAGTCAACATATTACATATGTGATATTACCAAATAACAAAACTATGCCACCACAAGTCCACACCGAAATGTAAATGTAAACAGAGCCACGAACCTTGAGGAATTGTTCACATTCTTGTCGGTCTTTCTTTGGAGAGTGGAGACCATGCCGCTACCGGCCAAGCCCCTGCTGCAAAGCCGCCAGAGACGCCAATCGACTCCTTCACTCCAATTTCTAAGGTTAGGTTCCAACATTTTTTTGTTTGATTTTTGTTCCTTAATTTTTGACTAAAAAATAGGGTTTTTCTTTGATTTATAAACCAAAATTGATATATTTTCGTTAATTCTAAGTGGGTTTTGTTACCAAATTTGGTTGCATTCATTCTAACTTCTAAGTGGGTTTCACTTATTTGAATTTAGGGTTTCAATTGCTAATTTTGTGTTTCAATTTGTAATTGATTTTTTTTGTTTCAATTGAATTTGAGGAACTAATTGAAATGTTGAATTGCTTATGATTTATAATTATGATTTTGTTGAATGTTGAATTACTTGTGATTTAGGAATATGGAAAATTATTTTCAACGAACTAAGAGGCTATTCACAACAACTACGTCACAAGACTCACAACCACAACCACAACCACAATCACAATCACAATCACAATCACAATCACAATCGCAACCGCAACCGATTGAGCCGTTATGTGAGGATGTTAATGATATTATTGGTGATCCGGGATTGCGCAAATGCATCAATGAGTACAAGCCTCAGATTAGAGATGAAGTTAGAAGAAAATATGTGCAAATGGGCCCTTGTCAACCAATTTCTAATGTTTATCCGAAAATAAAAATAAGGGATAGAATGAGGGCTTTCCAATTTGATTGGTTCAAGAAATGGGAATGGTTGGAATATAGCATTTCTAAAGATGCCGCATTTTGTTTTTGTGTTATCTTTTGGGGATAAAAAGTTGGAGATGAGGTATTTACAAAAAAGGATTTCGAAATTGGAAGAAAGCTTCAGAGAATTTGGGGACCATATCGGAAGTGAAGGAAGTGCACACAACAATGCCCGGATTTCATATTTTGCTTTCAAAGATCAAAGGCAAAGTGTGACACGGAAGATATCTTCTGGAACACAAGTATTAAATGCCGCCTATCGCACTCGGTTGACAGCAAGTGTGGATGTTGTTCGATTGCTTCTAACATGCGGGTTGGCTTTTCGTGGGCATGATGAGTCGACACACTCGCTAAATAGAGGTAATTTTCTTGAAATACTTACTTGGCATAGCTTGCGTTGTGATGAAGTTGGCAAAGTAGTTAAAGAGAATGCACCTGCAAACCATCAACTTACTTCTCCTGATATTCAAAAACAAATTGTTACTGACATTTTCAGAATATGAGAACTCACAGGTTGGATTTACCGCCTTTACGGTCCGAACTATGAAGAGAGACTCATCGTTTCTAATCTGCATTCTACGGTTCAACAGTCAACAATGTGTTTCAATTTGTAATTGATTTTTTTTGTTTCAATTGAATTTGAGTAACTAATTGAAATGTTGAATTATTTGTGATTTAGGATTATGATTTTGTTGAATGTTGAATTATTTGTGATTTAGGAACGAACTAAGAGGCCGTCGAAAAAAAAATTACATGCATAATCCGGACCCCCCTGTTGAAATCCTCTGGCTCCACTGGTTGCAGCAGATAAGACTTCATATGAAAACTTCTTGGGTCCAGTTTCATTTTCAAATTCGTACGGAACCTTAACGACATGCTTATCTTCTTTTTCAACTCTATTTGATTTCTTCCTGAAACAAAACCAAAGAAAAATCAGCCCCATGGTCAAAATGCAGGCTGAGGCACTTCCAACGAACCCCACCAGTAACTTTCCCTTGTTTTTACTATTTGGTTTTGGGTTGGGTCTGTTGGGAGATGCTGTGGGTGGCTTTGTAACCACCGGATCAATACGTATACTTGAACTAAAATTCCAAGAATGAAGTGTATGTATCTCCCATAAACGTGTTCCCGTTGCAGCTGAAATGCCAAAACTAACCCACTCCGGCAAGTACTTGATCAGATCAACTTGATAAGAAAGGCTCTTTATTGAAGTATTGTTATTAGGAAAAGAAGTGAATAAGACACTCAAATTCTTTGTAGTAGAATTATAACTGATCCATGCTTCATTAATTACTACAACAGGAATTCGACTCAGCCATTGCGCATTCTTAACAGATCTCATCGAGTTAATATTGATGCCTACATGATCATGAGGAGGGTCCCAATAATTTCGATAAGTATCAAACTCCACTGCTACAAATGGATTCATGGTCGAGTTGAGTATCTGGTCGCCACTCACAAGTCCAATACCAGCACCTTCTTGGACACTAGGAATGGGGAAACCAACTGGTGCAAGGAAGAATGCAATCCCATCAGCATATAGAGACTTATTTTGTGAATTTATGGTAAAGGAGAAATAGGTAGAGAAGTCAGCCATGTTCCCAGATGCCATGTCCCATAGTCTCATGGGTTCAAAGTACGTAATTCTACCAGTACTTTGATCCATACCTTTGTCATTCTGGTTAAGGGTTAAGTAGATTACTGGATCAGAAGGAGCAGCATCTCGATCCACTGTAGTTAATCCCCCGAGTATTGGGGTTGAAGTCAGTGTAGTTAAACAACAACTGATCAGCTCTACAAGGAGTTGTCAGAAAGAATAAGATGATAATTAGGAAAGTAGGATGATGAAGCTTCAATTGGAGGAGTACATGAGTATTCCAACAATTGCATAACAACATTGTTACTGTGTATCAAAGGCTTAAGACCTTTGATATATGCTTCTGTTAGAACTTTCTTTCACGTCAAGCACTTGGTTTATTAAAGATATAGATTGTATCTTTATTGGATAAGTGGCCTGCATATTTTGATATTTTATGCACAGGCCGGCAGAAGTCTTCTGTTCATGTCATAGTAAACAATACTCCAATTTATATGCACAAAAAAAGTTGGGCTTTCCCAATGGACTTTGGTAGCCATCTCCATCGATAATCGATTCATACATACATATAAATAAACACGGTGAGACATTAATAAATGAGTAATGCTACAGACACAAACTATTTTACAAACTCCTGATGTGACGTACTCTACCTCAGCATATTGATCAACAAATTGTTTCAATATAATCTTCGGCCCCACACAATATGTTGAGATGGAGTATGCTACATCAACAATTTATAAAATATTTATAGAATTTGTATCTCTAGCATTATTCTTAATAAATTAAACAACTTCCAATATAAAACAACTTTCTAATAATCCTCCAATATTTAAGGTAACAAAATATTTTGTGAAATATAGGTAAAGATTTTAAGAATTATTTTGTAAGGGGGTGTTTGTTTGGAAATGAATAAATCAAAATCGGTTACATGATTTGTTTTGATGCGAATAGTTGAATCGGTAAGATAGACGAATTGAACGGCTAAATGAACAGCAGAATGAAGTAAAAAAAAATTAAAAAAAATAAAAAATAAAAAAATAAATATTAACTATTATATTAAGTAATATTAAATAAATTTATAACAATTTTAAATTTTTTCAAAGGATAAAATAATAAAGTTTTATCATTCAGATGTTTCAGACATGTCAATTATCAAATAACTTTTTTTCATTTAGATTCAGATTCAACTCATTTAGATTCAGATTCATTCAGTTTTTATCAAACACCACATAAGTGTCATTAGTCATGTGAGAATAGTTTTATGGAAAATTTCAATTTCCTTTTAGAAATATTTGGACAACTTAACTTATGGAATGGGGGTGCTAAACTGCAAATGTCAAATTCAGTTGGGGGCAAAAAGGTAAAGATAAAAATAAATATTGTAACACCCCAGTCTCACATCAAAAGATAAGGAAAAAATTTATTTGTATATAAAAAAATAAATTACTATTAATAATACTTTCAAGTCATGACCTTTTAATAGTGGGCTAAGTTGAGCGAAGATAATATTGTGCTTGAGGCCTTGTTGGGTGGGTTGTTACAAATATTTTATGTGCACGTGTATCACGTTCTGTCTCTTTCCATCCTCTACTCCTATTTGGGGCAATCATCACTTTTAGATTCACTACGATTATTTCTTGTCACCAAAATTCGATCTAATGTAGGTATTGCTTTCGAATCCTTACCATTTTTTGTACGCACTTATTTTCTGCTCTTGAAATTTATTTCATTTATTTCGAAAACTTCTGAGTTTAATTATTTTTTTCAGTTGGTCATAATAATCATAATTAGAGGTTTTGTGCAATGAAATTGGAATTATAGTTCTATTTATATTTAATTTTATTAGTTGTAAGCAAACATTATGCTATGATGATTCACCCAATTTAAGTCACAGGTTTTAATTTGACAGGTACTAAACTACTTTAAATCTAGGGCTTAAATTGTTTTCCCCTTGTTTCCTGTGTTATTTTTAGTAGTTCAACAAATTAGTGTTATTTGTTTGTTGTTAGAATTTTGTCCTTTTTGTTTCTGAGTAGCTTGCATTTTTATATCATTGTAGCATAATGTTTGTTTATTATAAGGAACACTTTATATTTTGTGCTGGTTTGTGAAGGTTGGCGTGGTAACTTAGATTTTTTCTGTTATTAAGTGTTTTTATTGCATTCAGTATGATACATGAATATATTCTTCGTTCTTTTGCCAAGAAAAAATCAATTACGATTGTGAAAAGTTGTTAGTGAATTTTAGCATGCGTCACTAAGGTTTGTGGGTCTGTGATGAAGAGGATTCGAAATTGGCATGGATTGAGCTTTTGCTTTAAATAGTTTTTAATATACTCTTTGGGCGCTCATTAGCTATGGTCCCCATGCTTTAAAATGTACTCAATTGTGGACCTATCTTACAAGTCGAACTCGAATGTGTCTAGTATCAAACAGTTACAGATGTGTCAATAGTTTTGTTTTTCTTGTAGCCTTGTGCTTTAGTTTCTAGTATACTCTTAGGATGCTCATTTGCTATGGACCCACATCTTTTAAATGTGTTCAAGTGTGGCCCTATCTTACAGGTCGAACTCGAATGCCTCTACTATCGAACAATTACGAATGCGTCAATAGTTTTGTTTTTCTTGTAACCTTATGCTTTAGCTTTGGCCTGAGCTCAATGTTGTAGCTAATCCATATTTTCACATCCCCTTGTCATTTCCTAATGCGTAGCTAGCCGTACAGTTTGTTGATGGAGGTGATGAATTCATTGTGAAGGGAAGAGGTAGTATTGTTGTGGTGGTGCAATGGTGGCTATGCAGGATAGTGGCAGTGGTAATTTAGGTTTATTGTGGTGGAAGGTCTATATGGGGTGAATTTAGGTCTGTATGTATGTCCCTTACAAATGATATTTAACAATTCTTCCATATATCGGAAACACTGTTGCCTGAGTCGATTTCAGGCATGTCCTATCGAAAAGGAAAAGAATATAAAGTCATGTGACAGTTAAACTTCTATTAAGATTATTCTAGCTCTATCAAATATAAAGACTAATAACAGAAGTAGTCTTGGTATGAAGTGTCAACCTTGGACCACTGATGTAATAAATTTCATAATAAATATTGAAATAAAAAACTTAGGAAGAAGATATAAGAGTATAACTGAAGTATCAGCATGTTGTTTTGCAATTAAGATGGTGTCAGACTAGAATATATCAGAATGTGATAGATCTTGTTACATTGCATCAAGTGTTTTTCTGCAAAGTAGCTGATAGGATGGGAACTTCATTTAATCAAATGGATGCAGTTTCTTGTCCAGATTATATACTAAGATATGTTACAGCAAGTCAGCAAATCCGCCTCATTGGAAAGGAGAGATTCCTATTTTCTGGTTGAAATGATATGCCATTTAGGAACAACTCATAGAAAAATGACAGGATTTATAGCTGGCCGATTTGCCATTTAGGAAATGGCGAGTAAATAAATTGATGACCTAACAAAAGGAAAGAACCTTATTGCGCTATCTTATATATGCAATTTGTAATTAAAGATCTTTTAGCAACTTAATGAATAGACAAGTATGAGTAGGACGGCGAATTTGTGGAAAGGATTTGAACTTTGAAGTACCTTGGATATAGAGGAAGAACTAGCTCCAAATAGATAAAATCCCTTCTAGATTTGCTAATTTTTGGAAATTATGTTTTGGGAAATATGCTGCAGGACATTGTTAACAGATGGGAAAAAATGTCCCTTCATTCATCTTGTGGAGCAGAGCAGCATAGCACAGCACATAGCTGTATGTTTTTAAAATCTACCAAAAGGAAGTAAAAGAGTGAACTGCATAATTACTTGCTGAATAAAAGAGTAAACTACAAACTACATAATGTTAATATTCCCAACCCCTGCCCCAAATGTCTCCCTATTTTTAGTTTTTCTTTTAGTATGTTATACTTTATGTCCCAATTATGCCCAGAGCCTCGTCTCGAAATAGCCAGTTGCTGGAACAGAAAGAGTGAACTGCATAATTACTTACTGAATAAAGGAGTAACCTGCATAATGTTAATAATTCTGTCCAACAACCCACCCCACCGCTGCCCCAAATTTCCCCCTACTTTTTTTTCTTTTAGTGTGTATACTTTATTTCCCAATTATGCTCAGAGCCTTGTCACTGCATAGCCAATGGCTGGAACAGAGGTATTGTTTAGAAGTCCAGCATAAATATTTTTCCTTTATAGCTGAATCTTGTATTCATAATGGGTATATGTATAGGTATAGGTGGAGTCAATTGTCTGGCAGTAGTGTTATAAGTTGGAAATCATGTTTTGAACGTATAAACCAACCATCTAGGCCCCAAATGAGGCATGACATGGCTTGTTTACGTTTGTACTGTTAAAATATCTCGCAGCATGCTCCTTGCTGGAAGAATAGCCTTGAACTTTTGTTTCGTCTCTTGTTAGTCTAGTAGATATCTAATGCCAACAAAAAAGCTTTTTCTATGGGTAAGCCAAGTGTAGGAAGGTTGGGTAAGCACAAACTCTTGAATATCAATTTATAGTTTGCTCAAGACTTAGTAGAGTTTCTGTTTATCCTTCTCTCTTAGTCCTCAATATGTAATTAAAAATCTCAATCTCAATTTCAATTTAAGTTTCTGTTTATTGTTAAATGTCTTTACTTTCCATTTCAGTGATTTTTATTGCCCTACTTGGCAAAAGTAGAATGGGACTAGAACCACTATTGGAAATTTTTACTTTGCAAGTCCTGTAATATGAAATTTCGTGCCTGTTACTTTCTTTCAGGAGGTTGTTAGTTGTGCTATAGAATGGAGTTGAATACTGTTAAGAATGCATTTGATCGAGTAGCTAAGAAGCAAAAATTGTCTTCTTCTAAATCACAAGAAGTAATTGACCAAGTTGGCTGTGACGTTGAACTGGCATTGGCAAATATGCAGTCAATTCAAGATCCCACCATTCCTGTTGATCAAAAATCAATCCTTGCAGAACTTAAAACCAAGCTAACTGTCATAGGGCCGCACAATCTGCTAGAGGGATCACAGAAGGAACTGAATATTAACCTCGGCAAGTGCTCAAAAGTTCTTGAGAAAGTATTCAATCCTGACATATCCAAGGCATATAGAAACGTCGAATTTGATCCCCACATAGTGAATCAGATTATTGTAAGCCATTTTTACCGTGAAGGTCTATTTGACATTGCTGACTGCTTAATAAATGAGGCTGGGGAACCAGAGGTCATCTCCTTAAAATGCAGTTTTGTAGAGATGCATCAGATACTTGAGGCTATGAGGGCTAGGAACCTTGAGCCTGCTCTAAACTGGGTCTCTGCTAACCGTGAAAACTTTAAGCAAATCGATTCTAATCTTGAGTTGAAGCTTCACCGGCTGCAGTTTCTGGAGATTTTACAAAAGAGAAGCCGAACTGAGGCACTCAACTATGCCAGAAGGTGCCTTGCTCCTTTTGCTTTTGTTCACATGGATGAAGTCCAGAAGCTCATGGGTTGCCTCCTCTGGGCTGGAAAGCTTGATAAATCCCCTTATTCCGAGTTAGTGGCAGCAACCCATTGGGAGAAGCTGGCTGAGGAACTGACCCTGCATTACTGCAGTTTCTTGGGACAGTCCTATTGGAGCCCTCTGAGTGTTGCAATAGCGGCTGGAGCTGAAGGTTTGCCTACTTTATTAAAGTTGGCTAATGTAATGGCTGCAAGGAAAAAAGAGTGGCATGATATGAAACAGTTACCAGTGCCCGTGGATTTGGGGAAGGAATTTCAGTTCCATTCAATTTTTGTTTGCCCGGTTAGTAGGGGTCAGAGCAGCGATGAAAATCCACCAATGCTGCTGCCTTGCGGGCACGTCCTCTGCAACCAGTCTATTGTGAAGCTATCCAAGAACGGCACGCGTACCTTTAAGTGTCCATACTGCCCTCTTGAGGCCTCACTTGCGGAGTGTAGGCAACTGTATCTCTGATGTAGGTTTCTTTATATCTCGTTCTTGGTCATCTGAATGTTTTGGTAGATGTGGGGTTTGTTCATAGAATTCTTTGCATCACATTCTATATGGCATTGTCACCTTTTGTTTGATATAACAAGGTTCCTTCAGGTGATGTTTGACTGTTGATCAGATTGTTTTCTGGCCTTCAGGCTTTTGAATAGAAATATTAATAGAAGTAAGCCATATTATATTTACAGGATTTTTATTTTAAGAGATTTACAGGGGTTTTACTCCCATCTTTTCTATTCAACTCTGTCTACAAAAGTTAATGTGGAATAGACCTGAATACAAAATGAAAATAAATTTATCAAGACAAAAGTTACGAGGTGCATTTTGTAGACTTGTAGTCATCATTAAAATTTGGGTAAATTTCAATTAACTACTTGTGATTTAAACGTTTTGCACATGACCACCTAAATTTTAAAAATTGACACAAACAACTATAAATTATTACTTTCTCTTAATAAAATCATAACCAAAATTAAAGAAAATTATATATCTGTCATTTCTTAAATAAAAATCTTTGGGATTTGTTTTTCTGTTTATAACATTTTTCTCCAAAACTGATTTGTACCATCTTGTCCTTCCACCTCCAGCTAATTTTGCACTTCGATCCACAAATAAAAGGCTCAAAATAGCACACGTATCCTCGCATTTCCCTTTGAAATACTACCAACACTCTTTATAACATCCTTCAAACTAAAAGAAATAAGAAACTCTGGAAAATGGCTGAAGATCACAAGCCAATACGATTTGCCATAATGGGTTGTGCTGAAATCGCAAGAAAAGTGTCGAGAGCTATTTCTCTCTCGCCTAATTCAACCCCTCCATCGCCAGTCGTTCTTCAGAAAAAGCCAAGCAATTCGCCATTAAAAACAGTTTCCCAGATGAAGTCTTGATCTATGGCAGCTATGAAGAATTACTAAATGACCCTTATGTGGATGCTGTTTATATGCCACTGCCCACAAGCCTTCACTTGAAATGGGCAGTTTTGGCAGCTCAGAAGAAGAAGCATTTGCTGCTGGAGAAACCAACGGCTCTTGATGTGGGCGAGCTTGATCAGATATTGGAATCATGTCAAGCCAACGGTTCACAATTCATGGATGGAAGCATGTGGTATCATCATCCTAGGACTGCCAAAATGAAGGAGTTGCTCTCTGATTCAAAGCTGTTTGGCCAAATTAAATCTGTAAGTTGTAATTTATAGTTACACTTCATTAGTTTTCTGTACCCCCTACATTTTATTTTAATAATTAAACATTTTTATTTAAATTTTCGGAATCATGAATCTTGAATTAATGAAGTTTATTACTGACTACTTACTGTCATAGTGTAGTTGCCTTCTTTTCTATCTTTATATAAAAAAGTAGACTTTATTAATGCTAACAATTTTCAATTTGATCATAAAGTTTTTGGGCAATTAAGATGAGACTTAGGAAGCAACATGATGTCCCGTCCGTCCCAAATTGACTGACCAAGTTGGAAATCGCGCAGTTATTAGAAGAATTACTGCATCATCTCTTTATACCAATAGTACTCTGTCCTTCAATCATTTGTGTAGTAATGCGGGTAATTAAAGAATGCAAAGACTATAAGGCTTGAAAACTTGGTTGTATATTTTGAAATAAACAAGGCTACAAATACTGAGGGACTGAGGGAGTAAGGATTTTATTTGGAACATGATTTGATTTCATAAGATTATTGTAGGTATGATTTTGATAGGGTCCAAGTACAACACCAAGTAGGGACTGAACATTTTTGCCACAGTTTGTATCTAAGTACAACATGAAGCTTTTATGCTTATCTAACCACATAAATTGAGAGTTCAATTCAAGTTCTTTTAATAGTATCTTACCTTACTATGTTATGTTGTGATGCTAAATTCTAGAGTTTTCTTTTCTGAATCTATTTTTATTTTGGGCTATGTTTGAAACTTTCAAAACCCGAAGAAATGAAATGAAAAGAAAGTTGAAAAGAGATGTAGCAGAATAAAATTTTATGTCATGATAAGTTTAATTATCTTACTTTATATAAACTGATATTTAGTATAGTATAAATATAATGTAATGGATAGTCGATGAAGCTCTAATAGTTTTATTTTTCTTATAATTTTAATCTCTCTTTTACTTTTCTTTTCCTTAACCTCACATTTCCCAATCTCCAAACATAGACTTGCAGACTTGCAGTTTCACCTCAAATGTTCTGCATATTCTAGGACTAGATAGTGATTGCAAGTCACTAGTTATGGAACCAGACAATATGTGTCATTTGTGTGTGTGTGTTTGTGTATACTTCTAGTAAGTAATACCAGTGTTCCATTATTCCATTACCAAAAGCTCATAAATTCGTAATTGTTGTTCTTATTCTAAGATCCATAGCTCATCATCTTACATCGGAGGCCCAGAATTCCTTGACAAAAATGTGAGAGTAAAGCCAGACTTGGATGCCCTTGGTGCATTAGGAGATGCAGACTGGTATTGCATTGGAGCCATCTTGTGGGCAATGAACCACAAACTACCAACAACTGTAACTGCTTTACCTTCCATTGTCCGAAATTCAGCTGGAGTCATTTTGTCTTGCATTGCCTCCCTACACTGGGAAAAAGAAGCAGCAGTCGCGACATTCTACTGCTCCTTCCTTTCTCATGAGTCCATGGACTTGGCCATTTCTGGCTCTAACGGATCACTTCATCTTGAAGACCTCATAATCCCTTACGAAGAGACCTCCGCTTCATTCAAATTCACATCAGGCGCAAAGTTTGTGGATTTACACATTGGGTGGAATGTAAAACCTGAAGAAGTTCGAGTGGATACTTGTCAGCTTCCACAAGAGGCTAGGATGATTCAAGAGTTTGCAAGGTTGGTCCAGGGAATCAAATATTCAGGGGGTAAACCTGATAGCAAGTGGCCGGAGGTTAGTAGAATGACTCAGTTGGTGATCGACGCAGTTAAGAAATCCATTGATCTTGGTTTTGAACCTGTTTATATGTAATCATACTTGTTATCTATGAACTACTACATATTATAGTAATTGAGCACATTGTTTGCAAATGAGGGGCCATACCAAGCATCTTATTTAGGGATGTAAATGAGTTTGAATATTGAGGGTGTAAATTAATCTGAATTAATGTTTAAATTTTGCTTGTTCATCATTGAAGATTATCTCGAAGGAGCTTTAATTGAGCCAATATCATATTATGTAATATGCTAAAATGGTAATTGATTAAACAAGTAGAGGCTCAAACGTATTGAACTTGTCCCAATCTTGAAGAAACAAGCTTGAATAGATTGCTTTATTTTACCACCAGACATAATGAAGACCAAAATACTATTTATTCATCATAAAAGAAAAGAAGAAAATAATGCTGAAGAACAATTACATTTCAAAAGCTAACCAATATACTATTGCAAATCCAAAATGGAAAAATCGAATCTTTTATTACTTGTTTTGTGAAAACCCAATAATTTTTTTCAAATTTGGAAACAACATTGACCCAGAAGAAGAATCAGAAGGGGATGTATTATCTTCAACCAAGTACTCATCAACTAATTCTTTAACAGATTTTGCAGATAATGGATGAAAATTAACTCCCCACTCTAAAACAAACCCTTTCACCAAAACCCACTTATCATCTTCATTCATTTTCTTCCATTTCTTCTTCACTTCATTAACTCTCATCCCCATATGCTGACAAAGCTCTGTAAACAAGATTTTTCTGCTCTTTTTCATTGCCTCCCCTTTTTGGACCAAAAGGGTGTTTATTTTTTCAACTTCTGCTGCCAAATCTGATGCAAGTTCTGCATCACTGCTGCTTTTCTTGCTTGGGATTTGGATTTTTTTGGCTGTTTTGCTGAGAAGGTAAATGGAGTAGGGGAAGGGATAGGATTGGGATTTCAGGGTTCGTGAGGGAAATTTGGGGGAAATGGGATGAACGCTTAAAGCCATTTGAGGAATTAAATGATGGGGTTCTGGCAATTTAAAGTTTGTTGTTGTTGACGGATAGTTCAGATTGACTGAAAACATTGAGTAACATAAGCGTGGTTTAGGGTTTTGGGGTGGTTCTTTTTTCGGCCACTTGAAGTTCAGACGGAGTTTCAGAGCAGACTCAAACAAACAGATGACATCAAAATACTCGCCCTTTCCTTTTTATAGGGAGAAATACTATCGATAGTTAGTAAATTTGTAATTTCTTATTTTTTATTTGTTGTTTGTACATCCCCATACCATTCCTAAATTAAATATTATTTTGTTTTCCTTTTATTTTTTTGAATAAATTTTTTTAAAAAATAATATTTAAAATTTTAATTCACTTTGTTCAATCAAACAAAACACTATTAATTTCTTAATATTTGTGTTTTCCTAAAACATCAATTAAGAAATGAATGCTACCTCTATTACACGATTTCTCATTTTGTTTCCCACATTGTTTTTCCTTTTGTTATGGTAAAATTTTCGCAATATTCTAGGAAACTGATATTTTTATATGGTTCTCTCACGTGATATTTTTATATTATTTGTATACAGTGGATTTTACCTTAATATAAAAAAATATATATAAAAATATTAAAAACACATAAAAATAGTATTCCCCTATCCATAATTTCATTATTAAACTACACACTCAAATGAAAATTTAGGAATCCAATAATAAATCCATATTAACTTTTAGAGCATCTCCAACAGTAGTAGCAAAAAAAAAAACTCTTCAAATTGAAATTTGTTGACATACGTTACAATTTGAAGAGCATTATTTGCTACTTTTATATTTTATGTCTCATCAGTCTCTTCAATTCAATGAGCTATATATCAAATTCATCAAACAAAATAAATATTTTTAGCCTTTTATAAATGTTTTGAAAAAAGAGAATGAGGTTGCAGATTTGAAGAAAGAGAATAAAGTTACAAATTTGACGACTAAAATTGAAGAGGCTGTTGGAAATAATTTTTTTAATATAACTCACCTATTTGAGTATCACAAAATGATCGAAGAGACTAATAGAGATGCTCTTAAAGTTCAATTTGAAACATCTTTAAACTTGGAACGAAAATCATTTCTAAATATAGGCAAAACTTGAGTCAACTTAAATACTAATAATTTGCAAAGGTTCAAAATATAAATAAGAACAAAATGCTCCCCTTGCATATCTTTATTTTAATGGTGACCCCATTTATTCATGTATTTGTAGATATGCACTAGAGTAGAGCTACAAACTGTGCACACTGGCTAACTGTTATCAATGAGATTGGACTATTATAATGTGCAGAGCAACAATAGGCACTGAAACTTCCTCAACAAATGCAAAAGCAAATGAAATAAATCATTATCAAAATTCAATAAATTTACAGGTTTCTTTTATCAGAATAAACTGTCGCTTGATCAACCCAATCCCTCCGCTTCCACCAGCTTTTGTCCATACAAAGTTGGGTCATACCGAGGAAACATGTTAATTATCTGGAGAAAAGAAAGAAAATCAGTGGCAGATTTCTTCCATCAAATTTGGCTTACTAGCATCGAGTTCTCTCAAGAAGATTAACTTGTGAAAATCTGCTTGAAACGGTGCATTTACCAGCTTCTCGCATATTGATGCATTCTGGGCAGCCATGAGGAGTGTTCAACAATTTTTCTCCAAGATCCGTAAGAATTCGCAATCCTAAATCTCAAATGAAATATACTTCATCACTCATCATCCTGTCTCAAGCTATTACGGATAAGTTGTGACAAGATATCAACCCACGTGTCAGGAACACCTGGTAAGCACCAGTGCATGCAGTCCTGGCCCCAAACTGCCACGGCATCCTTCTTTCCCAACCAAATCGCAGGATGAGCATCTGCTCTGAACTCACTCAAATGAGTCAAATCAAGAATTTGAATATCTGTGCCTCGTAATGCCTCTTCAATTAGTAGATTAAATTGTCTTGCTTCTTTGTTCACTCCATTGTTACTGGGATCAAACCAAGAGTCAAGCTGTACAGGTATTAGCATATATTTTTTCACAGATAAAGCACATTTCTGGAGAAAATTTTCCAACAAGGAAATGAGATCAACATTTATTTCCCTCTCAAAACCCTGCTTAAAAATTGGAAATTTTGTACTAGATAATGATAAAATTGGACAGTTTTCTAGCTTCCACATTTATATCCAACAGAACCAAGAATATTATACAGATTAGGACTGGAAAATGAAAATTTTGAGATCTGTCATCAGGTCATACCTGGACTACCTCAAGGGGATCCTTGAACAAGCAACTCCCATTTTGATTCCAGTCACCACCATAGAAGTGCCTAGGTGATTGAAAACGCCAAAATTTGAGTGTGTTTCTAGGGAATTCTCTCTCTATATAAGTAACCATATTCTCAAGAACAACTTTATAGCCATCCAAAATCCCCAGTGGGGGAAGTATTGGTTGCCCTGCCTTATAAAAAACAAGAGGCGTCTCCTTCGGGAATTTATCATAGCCCCACCTAGACAGATCATTAAACAAATTAGTTAGTAATACTGTAGAAAATAGGTGCAGGAGATGCAGTTCTCCATTTTTTGCCTTCCACCATGTACCCCCAAAACAAAAGCACTCTCACTCATGCACCTATACGTGAAATGTGGAGATGCCAACATAGCAATGTTCAAAAAGAACAAACGCAGAGGACCTACTAGTTATACTCCTAATTCAATATGGATGCAAATGAAAATGTATCCCAAAAAATATAGGTGTCACATAATTAGCAGTCTCTTGATGTCATTGTGAAAATAGATTTTATATCAATGCATTTATCGAAAAAAAGAAGAAAACTCTAATTGAGAAATTCTATGAAAAGTAAAATAATAGAAAAAAAATTACCAATGCCCGGTATTAAAAACAAGAACATCATAGAAATCCACAATGCCAGCCCAATCCTCAGCTGGAATATCAACATCAACGCGATATATTCCTTCTAATTCGTCTTTCTCAGAGGCCTTTGACTGTTTTGGCTGCCACCTTTATTTAATCAGTTATGAGCATGTAAGGTTGCCATATTATAAATAAATAAATAAATAAATAAATAAAGAGAAAAGATAAGGGTGAAACCATCAGCACGTTCAACTAATGCGATGACTAGAAATTCTGATCAATGATACTCCAACTTAATACTTCTTGCCTTCGTCAGGCATAAGACAGGATTAGAAACAAGTCTAGTTAGAGCTAATTCGGTGAAGTAGTCTCCCCTAAGCAATGTGAATTGGAAAAACATTCCTAATGTCGGTGAACGAATACAAGATTTTAGGTTTGCATAAGAAACAGAAATAAATCCACATTATATACCTCAATACCTAGAATACTATGCATACAGTCATAAATGGAGAGAATATTTAACTCAAATTTGATTTCTAGTAAGACCATGAGACATTCAAGCATCTGTTACTTTGGGTAGAATATGACCAAAGTATAAAAGGTCATAAGTGGAAAAATAGACTGATCACAAGGCTAACTAAAACTAAAATTACTTGCATCAATGATCACACATACTGAGATTTAATATTGGTTGCTAACTTGCTATAATAGTGATATATAATTGTTTCTAAGCCGTGTTCTAAA
Source organism: Panax quinquefolius (assembly GCA_020205615.1). Classification (NCBI taxonomy): domain Eukaryota; kingdom Viridiplantae; phylum Streptophyta; class Magnoliopsida; order Apiales; family Araliaceae; genus Panax; species Panax quinquefolius. The sequence continues at coordinate 117,811,419 of CM035158.1, read as the reverse complement.
CCAAATCTAAAAGAGTTAAACACTAACACCAGATAATTAAAATTTTCATGTAACCTACATAACTGCTTATATCCCATTATGAGGGGAGTTGGGGGAGTTTTGCAGTACTAGTGAGCTTCAGTACAAGCACATAACAAAGGATAAATAGTACTGCATATCATATTTTCTGCTTGTCCATTATGTGATATAAATAAACAATGCAAATACTAGGCTCAATACATTTAACTTACCTCGTTGCAACTTAACAGGGATACCAAGTTACATATAATCGATTCATAGGTAACACATAAGATCCCAGAAATAAAAAAACCAAAATACAAATATATTCCGAAAGAAAACAGAACATGGAGTATAATTCAAGCAGCATTATTTTCAGTAACTTACTGATATTTGGCAAGCAATACGGCCCGATGATATCCAACTGTGAGATTAAAGTTAGGAAAGTAAGCTCCTCTCCAAGCTCCCTTCTTTTTCCATTTCTTAGAACCCAAATCAGCAACCCTAAGAATACAAAGAAAAGAAGCCAAAAAATTCTCATTCAACGAGTCTCCAACAAACCCAATTCTCTTGTTCCTCATCAAACCCATAAACACTAATGGGTCAATCCGTGAAAGTTCACATTTTTCAGGTACCCATTTCCAAGAATTTATCCGACCCATATCTTCTCTCTGGTTTCTAAGGCAGTTCCAAGAGTTCCTGTGAAATGGGCAGCTCCCATCGTAGATGGGTCGGCGATTAGTGTCTAGGACCCATTTTCCATTGAATAGATTGCACTGGTTTGAAAATTGAATTGGGTGTTTTGAAGGTGATGGGTCTGTTGAAGGTTGTGGGTAAAGAGGGAGGAGTGTGGAGTAGAGAAAGAAGAGTAAACAAGTAAGCAGAATCAGCCATTGGAAGAATTTGGGGGTTAGCTTGGGAGCCATTGTTTTAATCATATCCAGAGAGAGAGAGATAGAGATTCAGAGATGCTCAGCAGGACTCGATCACTATGAAACTGTGAATTTGATACGGAGGGAAGGGCAGGGAAGTCAGATCAAGGGGAGCATTTTCTTATTTATTTATCTTTTTTAGGCAACATTTTTTAATTTTATTTTTTGTTATACTATCCCAAAAAGATGACTCAAGTATAAATTTCATAAAAGTTAAGATAGATAAAAAAAAAAAAAAAGAGAGAGAGAGAGTATAAATTTACTTTTCATTTTGACCTCATATAATATATGTATTATTTATTTTAATTGGCTCTTAGAGTAAATTAATTTGATTCACTCATTTATGACGTGATTACTTTATATTTAAGGTAAAATATAATATGATTAAGAGTAAATTAGTCAATGTAGTATTTTATATATTTTAATTGATGTACTTTAGAGTTTAGACATATTTTGAGGACAAATTTTTTTGTCGCTTAATAGAGGCAGTATTTTTTTTCAAATTTTTTTTAGAGTTGTATTTCCTCTTTTCATAAAGAATGTATCATTTTCAATTTTTCAAACGAAAATATAAAGACACGCTTGAATATAAGTTTAACAATAATTATTTAAATTTATAAATTTTATTTATAAAATTATAGTCGTTGCTCTAAAATATACTCCTTCATATTCAGATTAAATATCTTTTTAGAGAGTTTAATTTTATTCTATATAAGTGTTGTTTTGGAATTTCTATGCAATATTGTCTTTTTTTTTTTCTAATTTACCCCTCTTGTGACGCCCCCAAAATTAGGTATACGTCACCCATCTTGGCCGCCACTCATACTGGTACATAAATTCAAATACAACTTACTTAATATAACTGCTGCAGTATGCAATATCTGACATAAATCGTGAAATTTGAATACAAATATTGTCTACTAGATATTATACAAACTCAAAAGGAGTCCTCATTACTACTATTATCACACTATTTCACGAGAATAGTGAGGGACTACTAATCTTATCCTCTGGACCATTCTCCGCTCTCGACTGGTCTCCAATTTATGTTCTCATTTCCGAAGAGAATAAATGAAAGAAAGGCCAAATTCAACTAAATTTCAAGAAGAAATATTATGACTAAGATAATGCGAGAATAATTTATCATTAGCCTTGAATGAAAGTTAAACCGATAAAATACAATAGACAACAAGTTTAATCTGCAATGGAATAAGCAATCCATTAAAAAAGAGTCAAGTAGATAATAAAGTCTACTATCTTTTAGGTTTTAAAAGGTTTTCATCAACATTATAAATTTGAGACTCGCCTTTTAATAAATATTCCACATCATCGAATCACCCCCTCGCACTACTACGAGGATATTCATCAAATTATCAATTAATTATGACTATCTGAAACACCCCTCGTCATAATCATACCAAAACTATCCATCATCGCATTACAAAGCCACCGAGGACTTTTATCACATCATTTATAACAAGCCACGATTATACCCGAATGATCCCCAATTATAATCATACTAAGTTCATCTATACACGTAAAGTTCAAAGATAACATAATATAACATGAGGATGATGATGATGACATAATAATTCAAAGAAACAAGTTCAAGAAATTATTTTATCCAGAATTATTAATGTGACGCCCCCAAAATAGGTATACATCACCCATTCGAGTTGTCAATACACTAGTATGAAACAACTACAACTTTATTATTACAACAAGAAATCGTGAGTTTAAATACAAATATTATCCTCTGTATAATATTTATACTCACATAAATCCTCATCACATTTATCGATACATTATTTTACAAAAATGGTGAGGACTACTAAACAATCCTTTCTAAAACCTTCATTCCATACCCCGACTCAGATCTTCGCTATATTCTCGCCTCCCGAGAAGAATGGAACAAAAAGGAAAAGGGTGAGCTCAACTAGCTTTCAAGAAAGAATATTATGACTAAGATAATATACAACAAATTATCGTTAGTCTTCAACAGGAAAAATTTAATAGAATCTGATAGACAACAAATTTTCAATCAATATTCGCAATGAAATAATAATTCATTAGAAGAGTTAAGTAGAGAATGCAAACTACTATCTTCTATGTATGAATTTAAAAGTTCATCGCTCTATCTTTTATCCCCTGTAACAACAATCAATATACATCTGAATCAAATATTCATCTTTGCACTATGTGCCAAAGATATTCATCATTAGTCATGTTCATTTAAACACTGCTTCATCTTTACTCTACAGCCAAAGATATTAATCGATCGATCATGTTCATCTCAACACTGCTCATCTTTTCACTACTACGCCAAAGATATTCTTCAGAAATCATTCATCTTTGCACTACAGCCAAAGATATTCAATAATATCATCATTTAAGACCGAGGATGATGAAAAATATTTTTAAAGAATCGAATCCAAAGAAACAAAATGACAAGGATTAAGGATTAAAGATTCGTACTTTGTTTTATCCATGTCCAACAATACCCCAAAAATAATCACAGTGGTGTAAAATTCAAGAATGATCAAAACATGGATCTGATCAAAGCTAGTATCCAAAATAGATGTTTTGGACAAAAGAAGAAATTTTATTTTTTGTGAATAGTCTTGGATATCGTGAATAGTCAGATATCGTGAATAATACTGTAAATACATGAATAAGAACCGACACCAAAAGATAGAAATTCCACAAAAAATATTTTCACGCTTCATATGAATAGTACTTCGTGAATAAGAACTCGTGAATAAGAACTCATGAATAGTAACTCGTGTGAATAGTAACTCATGAATAAGTAACCCCATACACATGAAAAAAATTCCAAATTTGATAAAACCTCGGATCAACATTTCAAAGATAATGATATTGAAGAAATAATATCATTACGAAAAAAAATAATATCCCTTACCTCAAAGAATCAAGATTTCTTGGAAGGAAAGGTCGGAAGTGATCTTTGAATGAAACTTATCTCAACAAAAGAACTCTCAAAGTATCTAAATACTCACAAAATACGCCAATAATATAGAGAGAAGAGAGAAAACTTTGTTTACGGTGTGATTTTCAATTCTAACTTAGCCTTTCTCTTTTATAGGAAAATGTTAGCCTACCAAAGCGGACTTGACTGCTACACGATGGCTTTTTTTACTCGCTACTATTGCCACCCACCACATTTGAAATAAAATTCAGCACATTTCTTCACCAACCACAAGTGGGGCCCACTCAATTCTAGAATTTTCCACCAAAATCAATTATAACCCTAATTTCCGAATCGATACCCTCTTAAAATTCATAACAAATCATTCGTGCATTTTTAACGGTTCAAAATTTGTGGACATATACTCAACTTATGTATGTATAACATACCCAAAAATTACCACAATCCAATCGGTCGGATTAAAAATTATAATCCCCGCAATATATCTCAAACCCCGATTTAATTTTTAATACCTCCAACTGTAAAAATACCGATAAAACACCTCAACAATAATTTCTTCATTTATAACCACATAAATAAATCCATCATTTATATCCACATAAAATAAATATTTCTTTATCATATGAATCAATAATTAATTATTCACAAATAATATTACGTAATCACAATTATGATGACCAAAGCCGCCTCGTGAGAGGGGCTTTTCGATAAGGATTTCTCCTTCTGGCGCCAGCGCAATTAGGTGACCAAACCTCTCCTCGATGTAACTTTCTAGACATTGCCAATAATGCTATCTAATAATATTATTTAAATAATATGAATTATTGATCCGATAATGGAGATAATGTGGTAATGACAATTATTGAACAACAATAATATAAAATATCAACGCAAAGAATTATTGAATCAATAAAATAAAATATTGAATAAGAATTACATCGTAAAAATTATTGAGTAGTGCCTTTCACGTAAGGATCAATAATTCAACAATCATGCAATACCGTAATCATCAGGTGCGACCACGCCAGACATCGTATTTTAACCACCGAGTATTCCAACGATCTTAATTGTAACAACTAACTACGCCGTTATTTTTAACCAACTTATATTTATCGTTTTCTTCATCCAATCGCTTTCGTTATGGGGCTCCACACATTTGCGCCGTCGCATACGAATATTCCCGACGATGCATTTAATATTCCACGACCAAACGAATATTCCCGACAAAAATGAATATTTTATAACCACTTGCTTATTTTGAAATATTTGCGTATTTAACCCTTAACTATCCACATTAATCAAATCAACCCTTACTATTTCAAAATAATAAATAAAGGAAATTCCTTTTATTTAAAAAATTTTGAGGTCTTACAACTCCCTCCTTATGAAATTTCGTCCTCGAAATTGACGTACGTATACTGGTGTTTGAAAAGGTGAGGATACCTCGCTTTCATTTCCGTTTCCAATTCCCAGTCATTTCCTCTATAGCATGATTCCTCCACAAAACTTTAACTTGTGGTATGACCTTTCTTGGCGTAGGACATGCTTCCTTCCTATCCAAGATCTTGATAGTACCTCCTCATACGTTAAGTCTTCTATTATCTCGTCCTGGTTTCTAACTCAATAACGTGGTTGGGTCTTTCACATATTTACTGAAGATGGATATGTGAAACACATTATGAACACGAGACATACTTTGAGGTAACGCAAGTCTATAGGCTACATTTCCTACTTTCGGTCAAGAATTTGAAATGGACCAATAAATCGTGGATTGAGCTTTCCTCTTCCCAAATCTTGTAACTCCCTTCCATGGAGCAACTCATGACAATACATGATCCCCTACATTAAATTCCACGTCCTTTCGATGAAGATCCGCATAACTCTTTTGTCGATCTTGAGCCGTTTGTATACGTTGTCGAATTATTTGGATCTTTTCGGTAGTCATATCGTCTTAACTTCAGTCCCAAACAATGTTGCTTCACCCACCTCATCCCAACATATCGAGAGAACGACATTTTCGTCCATATAATGCTTGAATGGAGCCACACCTATACTTGCTTCGATAATCATTTGTTGTAGGAGAATTCCACCAATGGTAAATACTTATCCTAACCGCCTTGAAGTCTCAGGACACGTAGTCTTAATAAATCTTCAAGAGTTTGAATAGTCCTCTCGATTGTCCGGTCTCCGGTTTGGGGATGGTATGTCTTTAACTAAATCGCAAATCCGCTCCATAGCTTTTTTGCAAGCTAACCCAAAATCTTGAAGTGAATCTTGGGTCACGATCCAAAACTATGGATACGGGCATGCCATCGCAACCTCACAATCTCATTTACGTATATACTAGCATACGTTCAGTGAATAAGTCTCCGTGTCGGCAAGAAATGAAGCGGACTTGGTTAATCTATCAACAATAACCCAAATAGCATTGATGCCTTGAGAAAACCGTAGGAAGACCAAGTGAACGAAATCCATGGTAATGTGTTCCCACTTCCATTCCTAATCTCAAGTGGTTCTGAATCGGACCCTTAGGTACTAGATGCTCGCGCTTTTACACGTTAGCAAGTTAAACACATCGAGATAAACTTTGCAATCTCTCTTCTTATTATTCCACCAAAATGTATGTCAAGATCACGATACATTTTAAGTACATCCGAGATGGATTGCAAATGGTGTATTGTGTGCCTCCATCATAATCTTGTACTTCAAATCGTCGTCGTTAGAACACAAAGTCTAGAGTGGACTCAAGTATTCCTTCTTCATCAATTCTCGCTCCTAATAGCTCCTTCAGTATTTCTTCTTCATACGCGCATCGCTCAAGCCCATGGCTTGAGCAACCTTAACTTTTTCTATTAAAGTTGGCTCTATCGATACTTGACATCATCGCTTTTCGCTCCGCATATGATCTTCTACTCAATGCGTCGCTACTACCACGTTCGCTTTTACGGATGGTATTGAATAATTAAAGTGGTCGTAGTCTTTCAATAGCTCGAGCCAACGTCATTTGCCAGATGTTGAGTTCTTTTTGAGTGAAGAAATATTTAAGGCTTTTATGGTCCGAATATATCTCCACTTTCTCCCCATATAGATAGTGCCTCCATATCTTTAAGCATGGCTTGATCGGCGCTAACTCTAGATCATGAGTAGGATAATTCCTCTCATACTCTTTAAGTTGTCATGAGGCATAAAGCTATGACTTTCCCACGCTGCATGAGAACACATCCTAACCTCTTTGCACGAAGCATCACCAGAGATAACAAATCCATCCAACCAGATGGTATTGTTAACAGTCTTAGTAAATAAGTCTCCTCTTAAGCTCTTGGAAACTTTTCTCGCATTCTTCGCCTCTAAACGAATTTCAGATCCTTCGAAAGTTAAATGAAGTTAATGGAGTAGCGATTGAGAAAACCTTCCACGAATCTCCGATAATAACCAAATAAGCCCAAAAAGCTACGTGATTTCAACTTGGACTTGCTATTGCTTCTAACTTTGTATTGCTTCAATCTTCACGGATCAACAGATACTCCATGTTTTGACACCACACGCCCAAGAAAGGCTACTTCCTCGCCGAACTCGCATTTCTTCAATTTGGCATATAGTTGGTTTTCACGAAGCCTTTGGAGTACCAACTTCAAATGGTGCTCATGATCTTCACGACTTTTGGAATATATAAGGATGTCATCAATAAAGATGACAACGAATCGATCCAAATATTCCTTGAATACTCGGTTCATCATATCCATGAAAGCATAGAGAGCATTAGTTAGTCCGAAAGACACGACTAAGAATTCATAATGCCCATACCGAGTTCTCGGCGGTCTTTGAATATCCTCGATTCTAATTTTCACCGATGATATCCGAACGAAGATCGATTTTTGAAAAGAATTGTGCCCTTGCAAATCGGTCAAACAAGTCATCAATACGAGGTGAGGATACCTATTCTTGATGGTGACATGGTTCAATTCCAGATAATCAATACTGAAAGTCGCATACTCCCCGTCTTTTTTTTTTACAAATAAAACAGAGCACCCCCAAGGAGATGTCTTGGATTTAATGAAACCGGATGTCCAACAATTCACGTAGTTGGACCTTTAACTCCTGAAGTTCAATAGGAGCCATTCGATATGGGGTTTTAGAAATGGGCTTTGTACAGTTCAAGATCAATAAAGAATTCAACTTCACGCTCGGGGTAGACGAAGTTCTTCGAAATACGCCGAAAGTCAATAACAACAGAATATTATTCAAATTTGTCGTGTCTTTATTCAAATCCATAACATGGGCTAAGAAAGCTTGACATCCGTTTTTCAATAAACGAATAGCTTTATGATTAGATATGATAGTGATTAATTTTAATGGTTTAGTTGCTTGAATTAAATATAACAGTCAAGGTTAGGAATATGAAAACTAACAACCTTACGAAAACAATCAATTTTGGCATGATGAGTAGTTAACCAATCAATCCCTAAAATCACATCAAAAGCAAGTATCTTTAAAGAGATAAGGTCAATGTAAGGTGATGGTGCCAACTTGAATCAAACAAGATTTATAAACAAATGGATGTGATGAAAGTTTCTCCTAACAGAGTTTCCACAGATAGGTCAAAGTCTAATTTCTCCGAGTCAAGTTTAAACGTTGAGCACATGCAGGAGAGATAAATGAATGGGTAACAGACCGATCAAGTAAGGTATAAACTTCGCAAGAATTTATAAATAACTTTTTACCCGTGATCACCTCGTTTGGGTTCCTCGCATTATGACCATCCACAACAAACGCTCTTCCGGAATCGTTGACTTTGACTTTTTCGGGACATCTTTTGAGTCACCGTCCCTCATGAACTAGGTTTCATGACCGTCTAATCTCGAAAGCGATATGTCCTTCCTTTCCACAACTATAGCGTACCTTGAACTGTTGTGCTTTGACCGATATGTCCCTCTTTTCCGCATTTGTAGCATATGATCGGTGGTCGTTCTCCTCCCTTAGAACCGATTCTTTCTTAAGACTTTATGCGTCTTCACATAGTCGTTGTTAAATCTCCTCTTTTAAAATCTCCTCCCGACTCGCTTTTCTTGTTTTCACGACCATGATTACCACCAGTGGTTACCATTTCGTCTGGTCTGTTTTCTTTTCTCCGCAGTTATCATTATTACATTGGACCGCTATCTCCAGTACGATCCTCGGTTATGGTCCTCAGTTGGCCGTACTTCGTTATCTCGCCTAATAATTGAGCCTGCCACAACATCTGAATAAAGAGAAAGTTTATGAGAAATGAGATCTTGACGTATCGCCGGTTTCAAACCTCTAAGAAACATCCGCGTCATACGCTCCTCATTCTCCACCAAATGAGGTGCAAACCTCGATAACTCTGCAAACTTTGCCTCGTCTTGAGACACCGCTACATGTTATTTTGCTCTAATCGATGAACTCCACTTCCTTCATACGACCAATGAACACTTTCGTGAAAGTATTTGTCATTAAATAGTCTCTGAAACGCCTCCCAAGACATCTTTGAGTCGCGTCTCGATGGAGTACGCTTCACGCACTCTCACCGATGGTCTGCCTCGCCACGGAACATAAAGGTGGCGAATGGAACCTTCGTTCCTCCGCATCCCAAGACATCGAATATCTTGGTAATTTGTTTGACCCATGTTTCCGGCCGTGATCGGATCTGGCTTTCCCTTAAATTCTGGTGGTCCCAACTCTTTCGAATCGCTTGGTTGTGTGACAACCCGTGAATTGCTATCATTTCTCTCCTGTATTTTGAACACGAAGTCTCCCTCGTCTGATTTTCGCATGAATCGCAAAAGCTTCTAAACATCCCTCGCTTCATCATCTCGCCAGGTGGTGTTGTTCACGAGGAACATTGCCGCGATGTTGACGTTCTCCTCGTTGGTAAAGACAGAGGCATCTCCACGGTCTCATTTACTCCACTTCGTTAATATTCTCGATTGACATTCTCAAATAATTGCCATAAAACAAGGGTTAATTAAGGAAATCAATATATCACATAATATCCCTATATACCGACTAACTAACAAATAAGCTTAGTAGGGACACACTCAACAAGGATTTACTCGCCTCCCCTCCTAGTTTCTATTCCGATCTGCGCCAGATCATATCCCTAAGCTCGATACCAACCGGTGGCGCCCCAAAATAGGTATATCATCACCCATTCTGAGTTGTACAATACATGAAGACGTAAACAACTACAACTTTATTATTACAACAAGAAAACTGTGAGTTTAAATACAAATATTATCCTCTGCATAATATTTATACTCACATAAATCCTCATCACATTTATTGATACATTATTTTACAAAATGGTGAGGACTACTAAACAATCCTTTCTAAAACCTTCATTCCATACCCCGACTACATACTCGCTTATATTCTCGCCTCACGAGAAGAATGGAACAAAAGGAAAAGGGTGAGCTCAACTAGCTCAAAAAGAATATTATGACTAAGATAATATACAACAAATTATCGTTAGTCTTCAACAGGAAAAATTTAATAGAATCTGATAGACAACAAATTTTCAATCAATATTCATGCAATGGAAATAATAATTCATTAGAAGAGTTAAGTAGAGAATGCAAACTACTATCTTCTATGTATGAATTTAAAAGTTCATCGCTCATCTTTTATCCTCAGAACAACAATCAATATACATCCTGGAATCAAATATTCATCTTTACCTACAATGAGGCCAAAGATATTCATCGATTGGTCATGTTCATTTAAACACATTCTCATCTTTTGCACTTTCTGAGCCAAAGATATTAATCACCAAGTCATGTTCATCTCAACACTGTTCATCTTTTGCACTACAAGCCAAAGATATTCTTCGAAATCATTCATCTTTGCTACGTGAACCAAAGATATTCAATAATATCATCATTTAAGACCGAGGATGATGAAAAAAATATTTTTAAAGAACGAATCCGAAGGAAACAAAATGACAAGGATTAAGGATTAAAGATTCAGTACTTTGTTTTATCCATGTCCAACAATACCCCAAAAATAATCACGGTGGTGTAAAATTCAAGAATGATCAAAACATGGATACAATCAAAGCTAGTATCCAAAATAGATGTTTTGGACAAAAGAAGAAATTTTATTTTTTGTGAATAGTCTTGATACGTGAATAAGTCTGATATCGTGAATAATCTTGATATCGTGAATAGTATCTGAGTATCATGAATAAGAACCGACACCAAAAGATAGAAATTCCACAAAAAAATATTTTCACGCTTAATTAAATAAGACTTTAATGAATAGTAATCGTGAATAGTAACTCATGTTATTTTTAACTAGTAATACCTCTGTTATTTTTTTATAGAAAGATAATTTTGTCGTTTAACTACTTCGACAATACTTCCGTTGGGGTCCACCAATGATTGAGTAGCCGTCATCGAATATTCCCACAAACAAAAGAATATTCCCCAGCCAAACGAATATTTTATAACAACTTGCATACTTTACAAAATTTATAAATACTACCCACAACTATAATATTATCTTAAATTCACACCATATTAAAAAATTATTTCGACAAAATTTAAATCTTTATTGATAAAATCTGGGGTCTCACAATCTCCTCCTTACTAATTTCGCCCTCAAAATTAGGGTACTTACACCGGTATGATAAAAAGTGAGGATACCTTGAATACCTTTATCGTTTGAAAACATTAAATTCATCTTTCTAATCCTACCAAAAGATATTTATTCACAATTCATCTCTTGTACTACAGCCAAAGATATACAATCAGAAACCAATAATCTTTGAGACGCAACTTAATAGTATCACGACCACGAATTATCCATGCACCAATCGCCAAGGATATTCGTGTTTTCATTTACTACGTGATTATACCGAATAATCATCGGTCATAATCATACCAAGTCTATCAATGCACTACTACTGACCAAAGATGACTTTTACCACATCCATGAATTAATATTTCATTCACGAGACTCACCAATAATTAATCCATATCATCGAATCATCCCCGCATTCTGAGCCAAGGATATTCATTAAGATCACGACCACGAATTATCCACGCACTACTACCAAAAGATAATCGTGTATTCATTAAGATCACGACCACAAATTATCCACGCACTACGGCCAAAGATAATCGTGTATTCATTAGTATCACGACCACAAATTATCCATGCACTACTACCAAAGATAATCGTGTATTCATTAGTATCACGACCACAAATTATCCATGCACTACTACCAAAGATAATCGTGTATTCATTAAGATCACGACCACAAATTATCCATACTCACGACCAAAAGATAATCGTGTATTCATTAAGTATCACGACCACAAATTATCCATGCTACTACTACCAAAGATAATTGTGTATTCAATTACTGTTATGATTATACCAATAATAATCACAGGTCATAATCATACCAAGTCCATCTATGCACTACAGCCACGTATGACTTTTCAACATAATATAAACATGAGGATTATGATATAAAGAATCAATCAAATGAGATAAAGGATAAATATTAAACATTTATAATATAATTTATCCAGATTCAAGAATATCCCCATGTTATCAATCACTTAATAATCTCATAATCTAATATCATTAATATTATAACAATATTTTAATCACTTTTAAATTTATAAACAATTTATCTCAATTGTTTACGCTTTTACCATATAATGCATTTAATCATTCAAAACCGCCATACTCATAAGATATCATCACCAATTATCAAATCTCTCATAAAAAAATATGCATATATTCTATATGGATTCTCAAATTATAAAATCCTATTTTCAACTTTCATATTTTCACATAACATATTTAACTCATATGTTCAGTAACTAAACTATTTTCATGAAAATACCAAATCAGTCCCAAAAATATTTCTTTTCTGGGATTTAGCATAATATAGTCCCATAATGAAAATATATTTTTCTAAGAATTTTAAAATTCATTTACTATTTTTCAAAATCAATTTCTAATTAATTCCTTAAGAAATTAGCTACCTCAGTTTAACTCCAAAATTCCCAAATCTTGACAGGACCTTACCCA